>PVKV010002808.1:48687-158833 GCA_004027835.1 Alouatta palliata | reverse complement strand
GCGCGGTGGCTCAAGCCTGTAATCCCAGCACTTTGGGAGGCTGAGGCGGGTGGATCACGAGGTCAAGAGATCGAGACCATCCTGGTCAACATGGTGAAACCCCGTCTCTACTAAAAATACAAAAATTAGCTGGGCATGGTGGCACGTGCCTGTAGTCCCAGCTACTCGGGAGGCTGAGGCAGGAGAATTGCTTGAACCCGGGAGGCGGAGGCTGCGGTGAGCCGAGATCGCGCCATTGCACTCCAGCCTGGGTAACAAGAGCGAAACTCCGTCTCAAAAAAAAAAAAAAAAAAAAAAAAAAAAAGAAATAATAGCATTATTCATCTTATTATCACCTTTGCCTATAATGCAAGGAAGACAACAAAATTAAACATACCCTGTACTTTCGGTCAAAGAAGTCTTATGATTTGAGATCTTGAATAAACATACATGATTAGAGCCATACATTTCTATATTGTTTGTATGAAAATGTTGTTTTTGATAACTGTATTAACAATAGACATGAAAAACTTTAAGCTGTCATAGATTTATGAGCTGAATGTGAAAATATTTATTATATTACCTAAATTATACATTGCTAGTCAATCTCAAGTGGCAATTAGTAAATATTTACAGTTCTACAATAAACTAAGTTTACATATATTTTTAGAATAATTTATTTTGTAATAGATCTTAACTAGTGCCACTATTAAGAGGCAATTGGGGAACAGAAAGGTAGTTCTCTATTCAATATTTATTTTCTCTTTCCTCTTTACAAAAAGCCTAGATTTGCAGGGTGGAGGAGTGAATCAATGTGTCTACATATAAAAAAAACATTTCTAGTTGAAGTTGGTAGCCATGTAACAGAATTCTGGTCAAGAATATATAGATGGAGTTGTTCGATGCTTAAGGAAAGCTCTTTAAAAGGGTGATAGACTTGGCTCAGACATGCCAAAGAGAGGTCTAGCCTTTGCTACGGCTTATGGATGGTAACCTTTAAACCCTTGAAATCTCCTGAATAACAGGATTGTTATTTGTGGTGGGCCCTTCTAACCACATCTAATAGTATATGTTAATCAGATGATTCATGGTAAGCCCCCAGATAGTTTACACTGAGAAGAAGACTCATGGCGTAGGCTGGCCAAACCACAAAGGCCAACAATGTGATTACAGCACTGGGGCTTTGAGCCATGCAACAGCCCAGCCTCTGGGGAGGAAAGAAGGGGAACCTAGAGACTGAGTTCTACCAGGGAGGTAATGATCCAGTCAATGATGCCTATGTAATAAAACTCCAATAAAAACTCTGGCCACCAAAACTAGGTGAGCTTCCCGGTTGGCAATACTCCAAGTGTATATTGCTACACATTAATGCTAGGCAGGTAATGAGTCCTTAAGGATGATTCCAAGAGGGTAACATATCTGTGAGAATAATGGAAGCTTCACATCTGGAACTCTCCCAGTCCCACATTCTCCCCTATACATTTCTTCCTTTGGCTGGTTCAGATTTATATCTTTTTGCTATTAAATAAAACTATAATTGTAAGTATAGCACTTTCCTGAGTTCTGTGAGTTATTCTTGCAAATTATCAAACCTGAGGAAGTCCCTGAGGACCTACAAGTTTGAATCTAGTTGTTGTGAAGTCAGTATGGCATTAAGAGCCCCCCAGTTGTGGCTGGTGTCAGAAGTCTTGAACAAAGCTGGCAGTCTGGAGGACTGGGCCCTTAGCCTCAAGTTTGGCAACCTTGAGTAGACTTTGTTTTTCCCTTCTTCTTTTCTAAATGTAATGCTGGATGTAGAAAAGCCATATTGTGACAACAAGGAGAAAAATAAATGCCAAGTGTATCAGACAGGCTTTAGTCAGGGAAACTATTTCAGAAAAGATGTAATGAAGGTCTTTAAACACTGAAAGAGCTGGAAGAGCGAAAGACTTAAGACTGAAGATTCTGCTGTAGCAGTCTTTTGCCCTTCCAGCTCTTTAGGTGTGTCACCACAGCTATAGTCCAGAGAATCAGGAGGCTGCTGTGGCCACTCGGGATAGGAAACTATAGGAAACAGGAACCCCAGAGTGAAGGCAAGTGATTGAGAATGAAATGCCCAGAAGCAGATGCAAAACCTCACAACTGGTAAAGTCCCGGTATCTGCCAACCACACTGCCAGAAAAAATACTGCAGTCTTCACTGGCAGAAAGTGAATCACAGCTACAGCTCCAGAGGGAAGAAATCAAAAAATGTAGTTTCTCAGCCTCCAAGTATCTTCCATATATTTTATTCAATGAAAATGCTCTTTGCCATTCTGTTTTTTGTGGGGTTTTTTTTTCTCTTTTTTGAGACTGGGTCTCCCCCTGTCACCCCAGCTCAAGTGTGATGGCACAGTCACAGCTTACTGCAGCCTCCATCTCCTGGGCTCAAGCAATCCTCCCACCTCAGCCTCTGAAAGAGCTGGGACTACAAGTATGTGCAACCACATCCAGCTAATTATTTTTTTCTTTTCTTTTTCTTTCTTTCTTTTTTTTTTTTTTTTTTGTAGAGACAGGGTCTCATTATGTAGCCTAGTCTGGTCTTGAAATCCTAGGCTCAAGCCATCCTCCCACCTCGACCTTCCAAACTACTGGAATTACAGGCATGAGCCACTGAGCCCAGACTTATCTCTTGGTCTTAAAGGTTTTTTTTTTTTTTTTTTTTGCAAGTTGTATAGTTAAAACTACCACGGTGTTTGGTATAAACGATTAATCGAACATACACTGTTTATCAAGAATTCATAAAGAATATTGGGGAATGGTATTCTTTACATTTTTCCCAAGCCTTGAAGTTTTAAACAGTATGAATCATGAAAACCTCTTAGTGAAAAATGGGGTTATGGCAGTACCTCCTACCCCATGGCAGCCAATGAAGGTATACAGTTTATTATTTACATGAAAAAGTGGTCTGATACCCAGAGTTATGGTCTCTGAACATTTCGATCAGATACTCCATCAATAAAAACTTCCAGGCATAAATATCTAACATATAAATATTTATCATGTATAAGAGCTACTATACTGACATATCATGGATATTATAAAGCATGGAAATCTAGACAGGATGTAAAAAAAGATAATTGAAAATGCTACAAAATACTATTCAATATTGAATATAGGTCATTATTTTTTATTGTGTGAAAATTTTCTATTGTGATAAATATAACATAAAATTCACCATTTTGAAGTGTACAATTCAGCAGTTTTTCAGTATATTCATAATGCTGAGCAACTGTTACCACTAGGTAATTCTAGAATATTTCCATCGTCTAAAAACAAATCCCGTATCTGCTAGCAGTGACTCCCAATTCCTCCTTCCTCCAACCCCTGGCAATCATTAGTCTACTTTCTGTTTCTATAGGCTTGTCTATTCTAAACATTTTATATGAAAATAATCATAAAATATGGGTCACTATTTTTAATATATTTGTTATAGCAGTTTACAAAACAACAATGAAAACGTGTTTCTGCATCAGTGTTTTGATTCATGGTTTTGTTATCATATCTAAAAAAGACTTACAAAGATCCACAGACCCAAGTAGACATATATCATTTTTTCAGTCTCACTCATCAATCATTTTGTTGAAATCTGACTAGTATATATCTACTTTCTCTAGGTAGTCTTTTTTTTTTTTTTTTTTTTTTTTTTTAGAGACAGGGTCTCGCTATGTTGCCCAAGCCAGAGCGTAGTGACTAGTCATAGGTACATTACAGCCTCTAATTCCTGGCCTCAAGGAGTCCTCCCACTTCAGCCTCTCAATAGCTGAGATTCCAGGCACATGCTGCCATACCAGCTTCTAGGTATCCATATGAATAAATCAGAAAGTGTTGTGTTTATATGCTTTTAACAATCAGTTTCAGATTCTCTGCAACTACTTGTATAAGTTTTAAACATATTTAAAATTTCTGATTCCAGGTTTTTAAGTATGAAGACGTAAGAGTTTTTATAGTGATGCATATTTTTCCAATGAAAAAAATCACATAGGTGTTTAAATTGCCAAATGTTACAAAATATACATCTCTATGAGTTTGTTTCCAAAAGCATTTACTTTGTCATTATCATATCAATTAAATTATTTTAATAACTTGATATGCAGCATCCTACAATAGCAATCTTTTTAAACTAATGACACATCTTATGAGGATTAAGTTAAAACTAGATTACCTGTAAATCCACTTAATCTAACACATGCAAACTGCAAGAAAACTATAATATTGTGGAAGTTAATATACAAGTGTGGACCCTACAATTATTCCTCCAAAGTGTGCATGTTCCATTCTTCCCTGAGGTCACTCCCAAACCACCTGGGACAAGTGGCCACTGGACCCAAGGACTTCATAAAGCCTCAGTAATATGGCACACCAAATATTAGTACAGCTTAGTTTCCTTTGGTGTACTTATTTTACCAAAATACAAATGGAACTTCAGACATTTTTTCCCACATACCAATGGATCATCTAGAATATTCCAATATAGAGGCCATAACTTTAAAAAAAAGGTTAAAGTTAAAAAAAAAAAAAAACCTGAATTTAGCAGTGACTAATTATATTAGGCACTTGGAAAGTATTTATGGAAGGGAAGGAGGCAAAAAGGGAAAGAAAACAGTGGATAAAAAGTTAAAAGTTCATATAGTCTGAGGAACAAAATCTTGGTTATAAAAATGTTATTTATGAAAAGAGGTTTTTTTAAATAAAAAAATTTACTATTATTTAAAAATGAAGTATTCAGAGTAGATTAAGCAATTAGGTGGTGAGACCTAGGGTGGCGAGTCTAGGGTCAAGGCCAACGCTTGCCTTTACTTGTTCTCTAAAACCAAGTATTTAGAGATAAGCAAAAGAATTTACAGTGGAACCAAGAGCCCCTGACAGAAAAAGGCCAAGTACCCACATCATTTAAATGTTAGGTGACATAAGTACATTATAATTTTTAATTTCATTTTAATTTTATTGTAAATTACACTAGAGTATGATTATAACTATATACTATATAAATCTCATACAATTAAAGGATAATTGAAAAGTTAGAAAACACCTGAAATATAAATATATTCCAATTTGGTAAATAGCTATTATAAAATCAATTGAATGACAAAAATGAAAGCCAAGGTATACAGTGTTCATAGATGACTAAGTGCGTTGTTTACCACCACAAGTGTTCAGAACAAAAGGCAGAAGTACTGACTCCACAACCTCAATCGATTCATGAAGAAGCTCAAAGCATTTATGACTTATGAGAGCTATGAAAACTGAATTTATTTAATAGGTCATCCAATGAAAATAATATAAAAAAGAGCTTCCTACCTTTGTGATAAGAATTCGATATCTATCCAGCATTGCCTGGCTGTCATGGCAGCCTGCCAGTAACTGCCATACCTCTGCTCTCAATGCTTCGGGGATGCCATTCTTCACCAGAGTAGATAGCCCTTTTGGTCGTGCACCAAGGTTATTGTGCCTGAGAAGACAAGAAAATAATCCATTCACACTCCCTTTACAACTCCTGAACTGCAGTTGCTATGAAAAGTACATTAGTTTATATCAAAGTGTAAGCCTGGGTCAAGAGAAAAATGTTTGGGGGTGGCACATTAAACAGTAGTACTACTTAAGCTCAATTATATATTCAACTTTTCTTCTCATCTTCTTTATTGGTGAACCAGGTAATTCTACCTCGAGGAAAAGTTTCTTCTTCCTCTCATTTACTTTTAAAAATCATCCTATGAACTTATTCATAATAATTAATGTGCTAGTTATATATTTCAAGGCAACATTTCAAGGCATAAAAAGAACCATGTGAATTCCCTGAAATGAATGTACAGCAAATTGGACAATGATGTGTGGCAGGGAATGGGTTCAGGAAATGATGCTGAAAATGAATCATAGGCCTATCACACCTTAACTATATCCCCTTCTCTGAGGCCAAGCTGAGCTAGGCCAAGTGCCAAAACCAGGCTCCACAGTATAGGAGGCATAGACATATATATTATACTCAAGTTTTACGTGGTACCACATACTGGCTCAAAGGTCCTCCAGGAAGCCATATTTATTGATGATCTAACTTGGAATTCTTTGTTCCAGCATAAACAGGTATCAATGAACTTCCAGGTTAAAATGACCTAAGATAGGTTTTCTAGTAAGAAGAGTTCATTATTGTTTACATGTCTGAATTTGTCTCTTTGACATGTTACAACAGCAAGTGCTCACTAAAGGAAGGACCTAGCCCTTTCCTACAATCACCAGAACCTACACAACAACTCCACCTTGCTGGGGGAGCAACATACACTTTCAGGCTTTACCACATCCCAAGGGTGTACAGCATCAGAAGAGTAAAGTTCATTTCCTCTGAAATTAAATGCAAAATACTCTGAATTATGAGTCCCATAATTTATAATATCATGTAAGGGAAATCCAAAGTAGTTAAATATAGTATATGTTACATGTTATATAGAGATCAGCAAGTCATCACTGTGACTCCACAGCTATTACAACTTTAATGAATTAAATTAATTAAAACTCCATGTAAAAGAATCCTTTCTTGGCTGGGCACAGTGGCTCATGTCCGTAATCCCAGCACTTTGGGAGGCCGGAGCAGGAGGATTGTTTGAGCCCATGAGTTCAGACCAGTTCCAGACTGGGCGACATGGCAAAATCCCATCTCTACAAAAAAACAAAATACAAAAAACTTAGCCAGACATGGTGGCACATGTCTGTAATTCCAGCTACTTGGGAGTCTGAAGAGGGAGAATCACCTGAGCCAGTCCCGGAGCTAAATGAGCTAAGATCACACAAGCCTGGGAGTCTGAGTAAGACCCTGTCTCAAAATTTAAAAATTAAAAACATTTTTTAAAATCCCTTTTTCAATGCCATGTGTAATTCTCCATCATACTCTTACCCTGTGCAACAAATTTCAAGAGTTGGTATAGAAGCACGATCTCTACTTCCTCCCCTCCAACTCCTTTCTCAATTCAGTTCAACATGGCTTCTGTATCTCTCCTTGAAAAGTTTTCACTTAAACGATCTATGACCTCCCTCCAGGCCCCACTGGATTCAAGACATGTTTTCAGTCCTTTCACTGCTGACCACTCTGTTTTCCTTGGCTTCAGTGACAAAGTACTACCTCTTCATCCACCTTCACGAACTCCATTGTTGATTGCTTCTCCTCTACTAACCTCTTAAGTGCTTAGAGTCCTCTCTTTCTACTCTTGCCCTCAGTGATCTCTTTCATTTTCTTGTCTGTATGCATTATCACCTATAAACATATATCCTGAGTTCCAGAAGCTCAAAGGCATGTCAAAATCAAAATGTCCAAGTCTGAACTCAGTTTCTTCTCCCTAAACCTGGTTATTTTCCAGGGTATTCCACCTCAGAGGCTGTTACCACAATCCATCCAAACTGGAAACCTAGAGGTATTTTTGCCCCATCATCTATTACTAATCCAAGTCTAATATATCTTATTTTCTCAACCTCTACAAAGTTCATGCATTTCTGTCTCAACTGCAACCAACTTTATCCTCCCTAGACCTCTACAACAGCCTCCTAACATTTACTGGTCCTTCCACAATGTATTTCCAACATTGTAGGCAGGATGAAAATAACAAGCAGCTCAATAAAACATTCAGTTGGCTCAAACTGTTTTGTATGATTTAACTAATATTTTAAAGTTTGAATACCTCTTCCTACACACACATACATGCATATATACACACACTCCTGAAGATTAATAGTCAACAATTCCCAATGAATACTTTACCATAATATAACCCAACTCAATTGACATTCAGTTTCTAGCTTACCCTCAGCCACTTATTCAGCCAGGCATAACAAAAATGTCTTTCCTCCTCTCTTAAAAACTGAGGCACCATTTATCTTTAGAGACTGACATTTAAAAAGAACTGGGTCACTCATAACACTGCTTGATTAACAGCCTTGTTTTACAGGTTATCCCAAGTAACAACACAGCAATCATATTACACACAGCACCCTATCACTTGAGAGGTACTAATAAATATTAAGCCAGATGCTGCTAGCATCTATCTATGACCAGAGAGGATCCAAATAAATAAAAAAGAAATTTATAAAAATAATCATTGCTTTCAATATTTCTGATTAAAATGTAACTATACATTGCCACTGCTTTGATACATTGACTGCAGTTATCAGGAACTTGAAAATAGGCAACTAGTTCTAATACATGCTGAACGCCACCCTAGACACAAGATGGATACCTAACACAATTATTTTTAAAGTCACACATAAACCAATTATGTATTAATCATACAGTAATTGGCTAGGTTTTAATGCATTAATAGAAACTCCACAAAGGCAAGAATATTTGTCTTCTTTACTTATATATCTTAAACACCTAGAACAGTGCCTGGCATATAAAAGGCATTAAATACATTTTTGATAAATGAATATAATTATGAAATAAAATGAATATGTCAATTACTAAAGCTAAAAAATAGAATGCTTTTTTAGAAGCAAACATTCTCATTGAATTTAATAGGA
This sequence comes from Alouatta palliata, assembly GCA_004027835.1. NCBI lineage: Eukaryota > Metazoa > Chordata > Mammalia > Primates > Atelidae > Alouatta > Alouatta palliata. Next base: position 150,335 of record PVKV010002808.1, on the reverse strand, counting down.
TAAAAAAAATGTCATGGACTCATCTAGTAGATTTTTTTGCTTTCAGAGGATTTCCTTGAAACAATTTAGACATGTAAGAACTCTACTTTTAAAGGTGTCTACTGGGAGATAAAATTTCAAAGGGGAAGTGTTATTTCTAACAAAAACAGCAGAAAAAGCAAGAGATGAGGGGGATAAAAGTCACTGAATGTGACCACTGAAAAGTCACCAATGGAATTAGAGCAATTTTGATAGAGGGGAGGCAGAAGTAGGTGGCTATTAGATATGAGAATATGACAGCAGCACCAAGACCCATTTGAAAAAGTTCTCTCCACAAAACAAAAGAACTATAACTGAAATCAAAAGATGAGGCAGTATCAAGAAAGGCTGGAGATTTCTCCAGCCCGCAATAGTGAGAAGAACTAGATACAGAGAAGCTATGTATTACACCTACATTAAGAAATGTTTCAAAAAAAAGATAGATTAAAGGTCATAATGAAGATGAAAAGCATACTGATTCAGAATACATTTTCCCACTCTGATGATAAGTAATGAATAGCCACGAAAAATACAATTAAAATGCCTATTAAATATGTATCAATTTTCTCATATTCAATAAAAGAGAATGACTGATTTGAAGGTGATTTTACTTGATGTAATAATCCAATACCCAATTTTTTCTTCCGATGTTTACTTAGTTTTTTGGTTAGAAAATCTTCCTGCATAATATTCTTCCTGCTAAAAGTTGACTTATGACTAAGTAGTCACAGTGAGATTACCTTTTTTTTTTTTTTTTGGTCTTTAAACTTTTTAAAATTTTCCACATATTTCAAACACTGAAGCAGTTATCCAGATGTTATTCTGCCTAATTCCTTAAATCTTTATAAAAACTAGTAGTTAAATCATCACCACTACCATTCTGAACATATTCAATATATAAAAGAAATCTTGTTAACACTTTTAGTTTTGTTTTTACAAGTTCTCTCATCACAAATGTTTTCTCTCTCTCAACCTTTCTTTAGCTCACTTGCTTTTTTCATGTAGTTATTGCGTCAGTACACCTTTAACTCCAATTTGTTATAAAGATCTCCATTACTGAAATGTTTATACTGTCTGCTCTTAGTTTTATTTTCTATATTATTTTTATTTTTCTAATTATTTCAAATTAGTATTGAACTATTTTACACTTTCTGATAGCATATTTAATTATGTGAATTATTTGTTCATGTTTTGCTTTTTTAATAGAATGATCTAGCTATTTAAGAATAAGTTGAAAATATTTTCAAATACATTTAAAATTTCATTGAGAATACATACTGTCTCATCACTTTAAAAAATATTTCCCCAGGCCGGACACGGTGGCTCATGCCTGTAATCCCAGCACTTTGGGAGGCTGAGGGGAGTGGCTCAAAAAGTCAAGAGATCAAGACCATCCTGGCCAACATGGTGAAACCCCGTCTCTACCAAAAATACAAAAATTAGCTGGGCGTGGTGGCGTGTGCCTGCAATCCCAGTTACTCAGGAGGCTGAGGCAGGAGAATTGCTTGAACCCAGGAGGCAGATGTTGTAGTGAGCCGAGATTGTGCCACTGCATTCCAGCCTAGCAACAGAGTGAGAGTATGTCTCAAAAATATGTTTACATATTTCCCCAAAGCACAAAGTGTGGGGGTCCATATGACAGGTGCTTTACCTACATAAATCACAAAAATGTCTTTATGTAAATACCTGAGACTTAGGAAGTTTCTAAAATGTTTCAAAAAGAAATTCTGAGCACAATTAAAAATTTTTTACAATTCTTGTATAAAAGACATACTTCTGTAGTTTAAGCAAATGTTAACTTTTTCGTATCATGACATAATTATAATGATCCAAATTAAAAAAATTTTGAATTGTAAAAGAGCCAACAAATTTTCTAAAGGTCTAAGAATTATCTTAGTTTTTTTAAAACAGTTCCCTCAGACTTCTAAATAATTTCTTAAAATCCATTAATAAGATTATTAGAAATATTTCATTTCTGAAAACAATGTACACTGAATTTCAGCTGAGAAACTATGTCAATTCTACCTCAAAAGTCTTTTTCCATTTGGAGCCTCCTCTCCATACACAGTGCCTGTGAGTTTGCTACAGATATCATCAACCCATGCAATTACCTCCCAGTTAGTTTCTCTGTTAATCAGTATTCTTGCTACTCCAATATTACCTTCCAAAACAGAACAAAACAAAAAACCAATGGGAATCTCAGCTTAAAGAAATTTGTTGGATATTGTCTTTATGTTGATAATTACTGAAGTTGGGCAGTGGGCATATGAGGCTTCACTGTATTATTTTACTTCAATGCACATTCAAAAATTTCCATTAGGTCTACAATGCTTATAGAAGGATTTATTGATTATATCAAAATTTTGTGTTTAAAGGTCTACATGCCTCTATAACATGGTAAACCTTGATGGTAGAAACTATCTCTCACTCATCCTTAAATCAGCACTGTCTGTTAAAGTCCCTAAGAAAGAGTAGATGATTAAAATTTAAAAGTTGAATGAATGAATGTACTTATCATTTTACAGGAAAAAAACGGTCAAGAAATTTGAAACAGCCTCAGTGTTTCAGTCACTTTATTAAATAATCTCTTATGAGTATGCATTCATATCCACATGGATTATAAACCTCAAAGGTAGAAACTATGTTGTTTTCTATGTATCTCTAAGAGCCTAAGATGATGCCTCATGAATTTATATTGAAGCAAGTGATAAATCTTGCATTTTAGAAATTGAGTGGAGATGTCTATTTGGTTGTGTACTTAGTCACCAAAATATTTTGTTTTCTTACCCACCATACTGGCATTCTCATAATCTCTCTTTAAACTCATGATTAGAAGCTTCAAGTACTAACTGGGTATGAATTTTCCTAGTTTATTCACTCACTCACTAGAACTTCTACATGCTCTTATAAAAACTAATCTAGCAACTTATCTATATTTAGGTAGGTAATGGCAGCCTGCCCACCTGGTTAAAAACGTTCTGGCTCTAATGGCCAGGCGCAGTGGCTCATGCCTGTAATCACAGCACAAGGCTGGCAGATCACCTGAGGTCAGGAGTTGGAGACTAGCCTGGCCAACATGGCAAAACCCCATCTCTACTAAAAGTACAAAAATTAGCAGAGCGTGGTGGCACATGCCTATGATTCCAGCCACTTGGGAAGCTGAGGCAGGAGAATCACTTGAACCCTGGAGGCAGAGGTCACCACTGCATCACCAGCCTGGGCAACAAGAGTGAAATTCCATCTCAAACAAACAAACAAACAAAAAAGTTCTGACTCTAAAGCCAGAGTGTCTCAATTCAAATACTGGCTCTGTCATTTACTAGCTATATGATCATGGGCAAATTACTTGTCGGCTGTGAGACCTTGAGCAAGTTACTTACTTGCTGCCATTATGCTTTATGTATTTTTATACTAGTTATCTAACATAGCTATGCCTCAGTTTTCTCATCTCTAAAATGAAGATAATAATAGTACCTATCTCAGAGAGCTGCTGCAATGATTAAGTTCACTAACACATGGAGAGTATTGAGAATAGAACCTGGCACATAGTAAGTACACTTAACTGTCAGTTATTACCTTTGTAGCCATACCTCACCTTTCCTTCTGTTACAATAAGCTATCTCTGCTCCTAAATTCAACTCCTCCACGAGTCAACATATATATCATCTCTTGCCTATTCATCAACTTCTCCTACAATTATGTCCTCTCCCTCTGACACTATCAGATTTTCTCTACAACATCCTTTCCAACAACATACAAACATGCTATATTGCCCATTTTAATAAAAAAACTTTCAGCCCACATCCACTTACTAATGTGTCCTCATTTCCTATCATCCCTTAATAGCAAAACTATTTTTAAGAGCTACCTATATCTGCTGATTTCCAATCCAACTGGGTTTTCATTCCTGCCTCTCCATTGAAACTGTTCTTAAGAACACCAGTGACACCTAAATTGGTGAAGCCAATGGAATTCTAGGATTCATGGGACTTCACCTATCAGTACTTAATTACTGTCTCCTTCTTGATAGACTCAGTTAACTTGATTTCTATCTTGATTCTTCTCCTACCTCACTGGTTGCGCTTTCTTGGGCTCCTTTGCATGATTCTCATATTTCCAACTCCCAAATGCTGGAGTGGTCCAGGGTGCAGTCTTTGGATGATGCCTTTATCTAAACTCCCTCCCTAAGTAATCTTGCCCATTTCACTTTAACCACTTTAAAAACTATCTATATAAATCGTTCTACTATAAGGACATATGCACACAAATGTTCATTGCAGCACAGTTTACAATAGCAAAGACCTGGAACCAACCCAAATGCCAGTCTATCGATGATAGACTGGACAGGGAAAATGTGGCACATATACACCATGGAATATTATGCAGCCATCAAAAACGATGAGTTCACGTCCTTTGTAGGGACATAGATGAACCTGGAAACCATCATTCTCAGCAAACTGACACAAGAACAGAAAATCAAACACCGCATATTCTCACTCATAGGCGGGTGTTGAACAATGCGAACACATGGACACAGGGAGGGGAGCATCTCACACTGGGGTCTGTCGGGGGGAAAAAGGGGAGGGACAGCGGGGGGTGGGGAGTTGGGGAGGGATAGCATAGGGAGAAATGCCAGATACAGGTGATGGGGAGGAAGGCAGCAAATCACACTGCCATGTGTGTACCTATGCAACAATCTTGCATGTTCTTCACATGTACCCCCAAACCTAAAATGCAATAAAAAATATATTCTAAAAAAATATTCTTTTATACCCTTGTAATGTCTGTAGTGATCTGTAATGATGATTACAGATGATTCTTGCATCTGTGTTTTCTCTCTTCCTTGTTTTTCCTGATCAGTCTAGTTAGATGTTTATCAAATATATTAATCTTTATAAAAATCAGCTTCACTGTAATCCCAGCACTTTGGGAGGACGAGGTGGGCAGATCACCAGAGGTCAGGAATTAGAGACCATCCTGAACAATATGGTGAAACTCCATCTCTACTAAAAAATACAAAAATCCGCCAGGTGTGGTGGCAGATGCCCATAGTCCCAGCTACTCAGGAGGCTGAGGCAGGAGAATCACTTGAACCTGGAAGGCAGAGGTTGCAGTGAGCTGAGATCGTGCCACTGCACTCCAGCATGCGCGACAGAGTGAGACTCCTTCAAAAAAAAAATCAGCTGCATTTTGACTGATTTTCTGTAGTGTTCTTCTCAATTCCATTTATTTCTGTTCTTATTTCCTTGCTTCTGCTTGCTTTGGGTTTAATTTTCTCGTTTTTTCCTGGTATCTAAAGATAGAAGCTTAGATCATTGACAGACTTGTTTTCTAGTATAATATGCCATGAATTTTAAATCTATTTTGAAATGGGCATGCAAAGGGAAAAAAGAAAAGCATAATATTTTTTCTATATTAAATTTTGTTTATAGTTTTAGAATATTAACTGCCAGGTAGAAAGGTTATGGATAAATAATTTAAAATCAAAAAGACTGACAAAAAGACAATGTCTGCCTCTACTTCTCTTCCCAACCATTCTCACCTTCCCATTTCTCCCAATGAACATGTGGACTTTTAAATAAATTTCATCTAAGACCCAAGAAAGTGTGATGTCTGTGCATAGTCTCTTAAATGAAAGAGTCCAGACTGTTACTGTAAATTCCTCAAGAATGGTGATATAATCCCAAACCATAAAAAGACACAGTAAAAATTAAGGTATTTTCTCAATCTAAGGGCTAGGAAAAAGAAAAACAAAACAAAACTTTGCAAACGTTATTCTATTTCTGAAAGACAAAGCATGCATGCATGAACAAGTTTATAAATGCTTCACTGGAAAAATGGAACCCAAAAGGCTAAATCACTTGTGCAAGCTACCTATCAAGTTAGCACTACAACTGGAACTCTAATCCAGTTCTGAGTTTTAGCATAATGTATTGTTTTCCCATTAAATGATATTCCCCTTCCATAGATCTTATCAAGTTGAAATTATTTTGTCTCTGAGAGTAAATTATGGACAAGAAGAAACATCTTATCCAAAGAAAATTAGTTTCCACAATACCTATATATAGAGTATCTAAGAGTTCTGTTGCTGATTAATTTCAATTGGAGTATAAGGTGTTAGTTTTAGGTATTGCTGTATTTTGCTATACTAGGAAGAATGAATGTGTTGGGTCCATAAATAGTAAGTACCCAATTCTCAGTAATGAGAAATCCAGTAAGAAGGGAGCCCTTGTTTTATGAAGTAGCCACAATGGAAAATTATGGCCCTGTTCTTGACCAGAGAACCAGGGAAAAATAAGTTCCGGCCATAGAGTAGAGCTGCTGCAGGAGACATGTTGCTTATTTCTATGGTGCATTCAGGTCCATAAATTCCTAAGCCTTCCCCCAGCAAATAACTTGAAGTGGGGAAGGAAGAAACCATGTAATAACAGAAGCCAAACTGTGGTATCAAAGCATATGCTACCATTATATCCACTGCTATCCATCACATCCATACGGTTGGACCATAAAAGTACACTTTCAGACCAAAGATGAAGAAGATTAGGACAAGTGGTTGGTGCTGTTTTTTTTTTTTTTTTTTTTTTTTTTTGATTTATCAGTGCTCCTAATAAATAAATATCTAAAATGCGTGGATATTAGACATGCCTAATTCAATTGGCCCAGATAAATGGGTAAATGATAATTAGGCCCAGCTTTTACCCTTTTCTAGTCATTTACTTACTGCCTATCAGCCTCAAGCCCACCCTTCTGTATTCTGCTCAAAGATGCAAGGACTGAGAATCTGCAGACTACATTATCTCAAACTCCCTTGCCCAACAGCTTCCAGGTTAGGTTCTGCCAATGAGTAATAATCATGTACAGTTGGAAGGTAGAAGAATGGAAGAAAGAATTCCATTGCCAGCACCAGCTATACCATAATTCCTGAAAAATACTAATACTAGCCAGGCCAACAAGTACCAGAATCAATGATACAGTCCTCCCGCACCCGCTCCAAGATCTGGGTATCTCTTCAGAAGTGTGGAACTAACCAGTTGTCCCCTACCCTGACAGTTTCTTCTAAACACTAGCTGCTATGAGTATCCTCAGAATTCTGCACAACCAGGATGCAGCCCTCTTCAGAGATCCCTGCATCAGTTCCTCAGACCTCTTCTGAATTCCTAGATTCTGGTAACAATACTTCTTTCATTTTATTCTCCAGTCCTATAGGCCATAGCTGTTTCCTACTACTTGGGTTACTCCAGTTGTAATGCCTCCTTTCTGATATCTCAACCTTACAACACACTGTAAGCCAATTATCTGCATTAAAATGCTTCTGTTTAAAAACTTTAGCATGGTTCCTGTTTCCCAGCCTGGACTGAGACTTAAAAAGTCCTCTGCCTCTAACCAGAACACACTCTCCCATCTCACCTCCTGCCTATCTTCATCCCCAACTGAAATTCTCCTAAATCAGGATCATCTAAAAAGAAAACGGTTCCTCTTAAAGTAAAGGAAGAGAGTAACCCTAAATAAAACAGATAAAAGCATATGAGATAAATTTAGATTTAGGTGGACAAAAGCTTGCAAATGAGTAAATTAGATCCTGGATACAGTGTGGAGTAAAATTGTGAAAGATTTTTGAAATGCACAAAAAGATTTACTGAACATCATTTCAATGGAATGCTGAAACATCTGGGAATTGTGGGACAAGGCAGAAGTGTGTGTCTTTGTTTATCTTTGACTAGGCTAGTTTACAACTCTCAACATATATAACATAATGGCCATGCAAATGTTTACTGTTACTGTCCATGGCTATGCAAGTGATTCCCATTCAAGTTAGTGCAAATGAATTGCCAGGTAAAGAAAATAAATCTCTAAATCAAATCCTTATTTTGACTGGCTCTACCACCTTACTGGTGCTCCATGTGAAAATAAAACTTGAAAGTTGTGGGAACCAAAAAAAAACACTTTAAGTCTTGAGAGAGATGTGACTGTTATCTGAGTCACATATGGTTACAACTTCTGTTCTTGGATTATAGATTAAATCGCATTTTTCTTGTTTTGTACGATAGCTAGAGAGAATTAAATGATATCATGGACAAAAACCTCCTGCTTTCTTCATTAAAGACTCTTGCTATAGATTAACATTCCTTTTGTCATTCTGCTTCACTTAGACCAGATAACAGAAAACCTATGATTATTGCACCCTCTGTAAGAAAAATGTAAAAAAAAAAAAAAACATTTTTAACATTTCCCTATAACCAACCAAATTGCTCTAACTATGCACTAGCCTTGTATGAATAATGTTGTAATCCTGCTACAAACTCCTTTGCCTCTGCCTATATAAACGAAATCTTAACTTCCCTACTTTGGACTGCTGACTGCATTCCTTTAGAGCTGGTGTTTCTGTGTGGTCCATGCTCATTATTTTGCTATTGAATAAATTCTCTTTAAATTAGATTCTGACCCTTTTAATTATTTTATGTTGACATTCATTAGTTAATGAGTTAAATAAATTCTCTGAAATGTGTTCATTTTATATGATATGTGTAAGGATAAATAAAATGAAATTTTCTTTCCTTAATAAAGGAGATGCAGCTAGCCATTCAGGGTTTATCTCCTTAAAAATAATAACAGGCCCAATACTTTGGTCCAAATTTGATAAACCTAGTCTCCAGATTTTACAATGAAAAATCATGAGTCTTCCAACCATTGGAACAGTACATACATATTTCTTAAATTGTAACTCAGGAAACTCTCAGGATGCATACAGACTATCATAAGGAGCATCCAATTATCTCTTGAAAAGATAAAAGAGGTTTAAATTATTCTTTCCTCTACTGAACTGTGCAATTCTGCCCAGACTTTATAGTCTCCTCTGGACTATCTACATGCATGTAATCTGATATGCATATTCAAAAATAAATTGAATTTCTATGTCTATACTAGTATGGGGAATTTTTTTGTGGGCAGGATTTTTTTATTACACTAACATATGATAGTCATAATTATCCTTTTAAAAATGTGTTTATCATAAATATAAAGAGTACTTAATATAATAAATATAAAGAGTACTTTTTTTTGTAATTCCGCATAAAATACCCCAAAATTTAAAGTAATAGTTTTAGTCAGAAAGAACAAAACAAGATGTGTCAGTTAACAATCAGTGGTAAAATGAGAAATTCTAAACTATACAGCCCCTTTTAGTGGTTAACAGACTTGGTTTAAAAAATGTAACTCTTTAACAGTATACATTTAAATGCATTGGCAATATAGCATAAAATTGACTGTGCTAAATAATGTGAAATAATAAGACAAATAATAAAGTCTGAGTGAAATAATAAGACAAAGACATCTTCCAAAAGTACATTAAATAAAACCACACTGGGGGTGAAGACCTAGCCAAACATAAAGAGTATCTCTAAATTGTATTTTAATTTTTAAGTTTTTAAACTACATGAAGATATTAAGATAGATTTTAATATTAATCCTTTAAAATCTATTTTAACACAAGATTTTGATTAATACAACAAATTAACATCAACTCTGTAAATAAAAGATTTTCAGTATGAAAAACAAAATTTTACCATTTTCCTAGCAATTCTCCCCAAGAATATAGGATCTTCTCAGGACAATCCTTAGACACATCACCTGTTCCACTTGAGAGTTCATTATCACTTTCTGCAGAAGAAACGCAAAAACCAACAAACATTATTTTATATATTACAGTAGATATTTTATACATCATAAAACAAGAAACATGTCTCTGTGTCTAATAAAACAAACTTCTCGATATTATTACATGCATTGCAAAAACAACGGTAATAACTTCATCAATTTATCTTTAGTGCCTACATATTTTAAAAGAACAAACTTGTATGAAAATCTCATATACAGTTTACATAACATGAAACTCAAAATACCTACAAATAAACAGCTCTTTCCAAAGAGTAATATTTAAAGGCTAATGGTAGCACAATTGGAAATTCCTATATGGTGTTCTACTCACCAGATATTCTCAAATTTTATTAATGAGATCAACAAACATGAAAATTAAGGGTCAAACACATATACCTAACTATAACACTGAGAGACATATGCATATGATATGAACACACAACCAACCAGAAATGTAAAAACAAAACAAAACAAACAAACAAAAAAGTTGGGTTTCTTAAGATGTATTCATTAAAAAAAAGATATTTTTAACTAAAGGAAAACTGAAACTGGTCTTTTTATATGGCAATTTTACAAAATACCTAAAAATGCAAAATAATAGTTTAAGAAAGAATATGGGTTGGTTTTACAGTTTGTAATCGGTGGTGAAAATGACCAATACTAAACTCTATAAATCTTTTAACCAGTAACAGAAAGGAAAGGAAGGACAATAGACACAATTTACCTATTATAAAATAGGCTTTGACATAGTACTAGATAAGAAAAGGCTGGAGAAGTACTATCAGAATAAAATAAGATAGCTGAAAAGCTGTCTGGCAGATAACAAGTACCAAAGTTTTATCAACACTGTGACAGTACAACAGGGATTGGCATTTAGTGGCTTGCACAGGGATCTGTGTTAAGAGCAGTATTACTTAGCAAACCACAAAATCCAATGATCCAGTATTACTTAGCATACCACAAAATCCAATGATCCAAGTCCATGCAACATCAGAAAACATTAACATAGTAAGTAATCGTTTATTTGGTCAGGTTAAAACATTTGGTCATAGCCATACAAAAAGATTTGATTACATTTTTAGTAAAATATAACCAAAACACATCCACATAAATGCTTCATCATCTTTAAAGCAATACTAGGTAAATAAGAATTATAAGGGATATTTAATACAAAAGTGAACATCATTCTATAAATCAAAATGAAGGCAAAGAGAGTACACAGTAGCATGACTATTCTAGAAATACCTCACATAAGCAACTCTATGAAGCTTGTAATAAGTTCATCATGAAAATAATAGATATTTTGAAAGATAAAGCAAATGAAATATTATAAAATAATGTAAATAGAAACAACTGAATGATATAAATAGAAACAACGAAAGCTTTAGTATTATAATACCCTGAGGAACTATCCCATGTAAACAACTATCTTTTATAACATTTATAATTTTTTTATTTAAACGGAGGTACTTTTTTTATAGTGAAAGGGGACTATTAAAAATTATTCTCAGTCAGGTGCAATAGCTCAGGCCTGTAATCCCAGCACTTTGGGAGGCCAAGGAGGGCTTCAGCTTCAGACCAGCCTGGGCAACATGGTAAAACCCTGTCTCTATCACAATTATAAAAAATCAGCCGAGCATAGTGGCATACTCCTATAGTCCCAGCTACTCAGGAGGCTGAGATGGGAGGATCACTTGAGCCTGGGAGGCAGTAGTTACAGTGGGCTGAGATTGTGCCACTGCACTCCAGCCTGGGTGACAGAGTGAGACCCCATCTCCAAAAAAAAAAAATTACTCTGGAAGACAGGTTAGACTATCTCACGTGAACAAGGACTGATAGTTGGCCCACTTATAAACTGGTACCAAGTAGAGGTACTTATAAATTTGTATTCAGTTAAGCAGGATCCAAGATGATCCCATCTTATACTCTATTCTGATCCACAATAATATGCCAAGGTTTCAGAATATTTGATGAAGTTGTACATGTCAAATTGGAGATAAAAACCTAGGAACACAATGAAACAAAAAAGAGAAAAGGAAATAAACATTGTTGGATATCATAAATCTTGATTATAATAAAGTCAGAAATAACTAATAGAAAATCTTTCAAATTCTTAATATTCTTCTTGGGAAAGGAATTCCTAAGCATAAGAACAAAATAAAGATACCATAAAAAAGATTAAGAAATCTGACTACCTATAAATTAAAAACATCTATGAAGGTATAAAATATGTATATTTTTTAAAAGCAAAAAAACTTTCAACATTTGACAAATGGCTACTTTCACTAACATACCACAATCTGACTAACCCAAGAGAAAATTGAGCCAAGGATTCAACACACTATATGTAAAATATGACTAAAATAAAAGTGTTAAAGAAAGCCCCACTTCATGAAATCTTTTAAACGCAAATTAAAACAATGAAACATATCTACCAATTATATTGACAGATAATATAAAAATTGATAATACCTAGTTTTCCTAAAAGCATAAGGAAACAGGCAAGAAGGTTGATGTTTAAATAAGAATCATCTTTTTGAAAATATTAAGATACTAAGTTAATATATCATTTGATCCACTTCTAAAAATTTATTCTCTAAAAAACCATACTCCAAAAAGATGTGTGTAAAAGGATTTTTAGTGTATCACTGCTTGTAATAGCAAGAAATTGAACTATCAGCAATCCATCAATGTTTTATTAACTAAATTATGGTATATTCAAGAGTAATCCAGAGAATACTATCAAGTAATTTAAATGAATGGGATAAATCAGCTATGCTGGCAATCATGGGTAAGAGGACAAGGATGCTGCCAGGTAGTCTGCTTGCGTGCGTGTGTGAGAGGTGGCAGGCCTCCAACTCTGGTCTTCCCCACTGACTGTTCTAGCACCATGTTTCCAGCCATGAACCAGTTTGGCACCCGGCTGGTAAAAGCCACCGTCACCTTGTCACAACTGCTGAAAGCCCACAGCAACAAGAACCTTGACAAAATTGTTATGTTTTTGGATGGTGTCATCAAACAGAATTGAAAGGAAGGAAAAAAAGCAGGATTTTCCAAAACTAAACAGAAAATTCCAGCAATTTAAGACGAGAATACAATTGGTATTCCAACAGAATTCTGGTTTTGGTAAAACCAGTCTAAGCTGTGGAGGAAGAGTAATGCCTGGAAAGAGACATCCTCATGGATAATCATTGGCCTTGCAGTTAAGAAATCATCTGGAATTGGAAAAGGAATTAGTCATATGAATTGTCCACCTGTAAGTAACAAGAATACAAAACACTATTTTCCAGTGTTAAAAAGAAAGGCAAGACTTCTGAAACAAAATGAAGTATGCAGGACACCAATTGCAGTTCTCAAGAGACCTAACCAGCTAAAAAGAAAAAATAATATTACGGCTAATTTTACCAGGAGAGGAAATAGATTCAGCTATCAGAAAGACACTTCACAAGTAACTTTTCTTTTCAGAAGAGGCCTGAAGAAGGTTCAGGCCCAGCTGAACACAGAACAACTACTGGATGATGTAGTAGCAAAGAGAACTAATCAGTGCTGGACTTCCATCACAAATGCAGAAATTTGACTGTATCTTATGACAATCCTGGAGCAGTACAATGCCCAGTAACTCAGAAACCATAATTAATGCATACTGCTGTACCTTTATTCTTTAAAAAACAGCAGCAAGAGAATGTAAAGAAAGTTTCTACAGGTGTTCCCCTACAATTTCACATAAATAGTGTTGGAAAACAGACAGAGATGGCTTTGAATGGATCCTGAGAAAACAAAGAGCAATTCTCATATACAACAAAGGAGAAAGTCACTTTTTAACTGTGGAATAAATCCCATGTTACAGGAACTTTTGAGTGATGATGGTGTTTGAAAAGCTGAATTGCTTGAAGAATTCTTCACAGAAATTTAGAAACTTTACTTAAAATATTTGCAAGCCTTAGTAACACTTATTTTTCAAGGTTTTTTAAAAAAAAGTATAAAATAATGCCCTGAAAGAATATCAGAGAGTATACGTATCTGTTCTTAGACTTCACAAATGGCTCTGACAGAACCATTACTGTTTGACTTCTTTAGTTCCTTGAGCAGAAGATGATGACAGAAAGATATTGCTAGCGCTGACCTTTCTTTTTTAAGACAGACTCTTGCTCTGTCGCCCAGGCTGGAGTGCAGTGGCGTGATCTCGGCTCACTGCAACCTTCACCTCCTGGGTTCAAGCGATTCTCCTGTCTCAGCCTCCCTAGTAGCTGGGACTATAGGCACCCACCACCACACCTGGCTAACTTTGTTTTACATTTTTAGTAGACGGGGTTACACCATGTTAGCCAGGCTGGCCTCGAACTTCTGACCTCAAGTGATCTGCCTGCCTCGGCCTCCCAAAGTGCTGGGATTACTGTGCTCAGCCTAGTACTGAACTTTTAACAAGAAATGTGGCTGCAGGAATTAGTCTCAGTTTAAAATGTTGGTGTTTAAGTCTGCAAATGCATATTTACAAAGTTGTCTGATAGGGCTTTGGAGGAGAAGGTCCAATTTAGAAATCTGAAAATTTGTTTAGTAAATGAAAGCATAAGAGGAAGTAGCAAGCTGAAGGACAGATAACTCAGATGAAAAACTCAAAACTCAGGTCCTAGGTACACTGTTTGGATTTAGTGTAGTCTTGAATCTAGTGTCCACAAATAATTCTTCAAATGATGTTTAGAAGAATTATGATTATTAAAATGAATTCAGTATCCTGGATATTTTGATAGCAAAATTAATAGCCATAAAATATTAGACTTCTTACTTGAGAAGTTAAAATTTATAATCTTTAGAGCTTGCTAAATTAAATAATTTATAGCTCCAAAGACAAAAATGTACTTGTATGTGTCACCAAAAAATTCAAAATTTATAAAAGAGTTACATTGTAACCTTGTTTTTACCTTTCACTCTGATTTCTTGTATGGTATAAAGTTCAGAGGGTGGAGTAACATGACAGAATAGAAGCCTACACCAATCACACCCCCACACCCCTTGGAACACCAAATTTTAACAACCATCTGCACACAGAAAAACACTGTCACAAGAACCAAACATCAGGTGAGCGATCGCAGTACATGGTTTTAACTTTGTATTACCAAAAGAGGCATTGAGGAAGGATGGAGAGACAGTCCTAAGTTGCTGATATCACCCCACCCACATCCCTCAGCAGCCACTGTGTGGTGCAGAAAGGCTATTTGTGCACTTTGGGAATAAAGAACACAGCTACTGGGGAACTTCACATTGAATTCAGTGCCCTGTCACAGTGGAGGATAAAGCCATCCTAGACTTAGCCAGTGCCCATACACAGAAGAAGCATTTGGACCAGCCCTAGCCCAGCAAGGAAGCACCCATCGTGGCAGGTGGAATTTGAGTTGCTCAGCAAGCCTCAACACTGTGGGATGAAATGTTCTGGGATCCCAGGTAAACATGAAAGACATCTAGGACACAAAGACTGCAATTCCTAAGCAACTCCTAGCACTAGGCTTGGCTTAGAGCTAGTGAAATAGGGTGGCATGTGACCTAGATAGACAACAGCTGGCATGGTGAAGGGAGTGCTTACATCATCACTTTCCCAAACCCAGGCAGTGAAGCTCTCAGCAACAAAAGTGTCTCCTTCCTTCTGCTTAGGGAAAGGAGAGCAAAGAGTGAGGAAGACTCTATCTTGCACCTTGGATACCAGTTCACCCACAGAATAGGATACTGGGCAGAGTCATGAGGCCCCAGCTCCTGGACAACATTTCTAGATACACCCTGGGCCAAAAAGGATCCCACTGTCTTGAAGGAAGAACCCAGTCCTGGAAGGATTTATCATCTGCTAACTAAAGAATCCTTCGGCCTGGAACAACCAGCACAGATACCCAGGAAGCATACCATTGACCTTGGGCTCTGAGACATGCCCAAGGTGACCCAGCACAATCCCAAATAATAAAATTAGAGATAAAAAGGAGACATTATAATGGATACTGCAGAAATTCAAAGGATCATTTGTGGCTACTATGAGCAACCATGTGCCAATAAATGGAGAAGTCTAGAAGAAATGAATAAATTCCTAGACATATACAACCTACCAAGATTGAATCATGAAGAAATCCAAAAACTGAACACAACAATAATAAGAAACAAGATCAAAGCTGTAATAAAACCTCTAAGTAAAGAACAACTCAGGACTTGATGGCTTCACTACTGAATTCAACCAAATATTTAAAGAACTAATTCCAATCCTACTCAAACTGTTCTGAAAAATAGAGAATGAGGAAATACTTCCAAACTTATTCTAGGAGGCCAGTATTACCCTGATACCAAAACCAAAGACAGATCAAAAAAGGAAAACTACAGGCCAGTATCAGTGATGAATACTGATCCAAAAATTGGCAACAAAATACAAGCAAATATAAATTCAACAATACATTAAAAGGATCATTCATCATGAGCAAGTGGGATTTATCCCTGGGATATAAGAATGGTTCAGCATATGCAAATAAATCAGTGTGATCCATCATACCAAGAGAATGAAGTATAAAAACCATATGATCATTTCAATGAATGCTGAAAAAGCACTCAATAAATTTCATCATTCCTTCATAATAAAAACCCTCAAAAAATGGGGATAGAATAAACATACCTCAATCTAATAAAAGCCAAATGTGACAGACCCACAGCTAGTACCATACTGAATGGGAGAAAACTGAAAGTCTTTTCTCTAAGATCTAGAACAAGACAAGGATGCCCACTGTCACCACTGTTATCCAACAGAGTACTGAAAGTTCTAACTAAAGTAGTCAAACAAGAGAAAGAAATAAAGGACATTCAACCTAGGAACATAGCTAACTAGGGAGGTGAAAGATCTCTACAAGGAGAACTACAAACCACTGCTCAAAGAAATCAGAGATGACAAAAACAAATGGAAGAACATTCCATGCCCATATAAAGGAAGAAGTAATATTGTGAAAATGGCCAAACTGTCCAGTGCAATTTATACCCTCAATGTTATTTCCATTCAACTACCATTGACATTCTTCACAGAACTAGAAAAAGTTATTTTAAAATTCATATGGAACCCCCCCCCAAAAAAAAGCCTAAATAGCCAAGGCAATTCTAAGCATAAAGAAACAAAGCTAGAGACTTCAAGCTACCTGACTCCAAACTATACTACAGGGCTACGGTAACCAAAACAGCATGGCACTGATATAAGAATAGACACATAGACCAATGGAACAGAATAGAGAACCCAGGAATAAGACTGCACACCTACAATTATCTGACCTTCAACAAACCTGACAAAAACAAGCAATGGGGAAAGGATTCCCTATTCAATAAATGGCATTGGGATAACTGGCTAGCCATACGGAAGATTAAAACTGGACCCCTTCCTTACACCATATATAAGAATCAACCCAAGACAGATTAAAGAATTAAATGTAAAACCCAAAACTATAAAAATCCTTAAAGACAACCTCAGCAATACCATTTGGGACATTGGCACAGACAAAGATTTCATGACGAAGATGCCAAAAGCAACTGCAATCAAAGCAAAAATTGGTAAATGGTATCTTATTAAACTAAAGAGGCTTTGCACAGCAAAAGCAATGACAACAATAAAACATTATCAACAAAGTAAGCAGACAACCTACAGAATGGGAGGACATTTTTGCAATTTATGCAACTGACAAAGGTCTAATATCCAGCATCTATAAGAAAAACAAATCTACAAGAGAAAACAATCCCATTAAAAAGTGGGCAAAGGACATGAAGGAACATCTGTCAAAAAAAGACATACATGGGGCCAAAAAATCATATGAAAAAAACCTCAACAACACTTATCATTAGAGAAATGCAAATTAAAACCACAATGAGATACCATTTCACACCAATCAGAATGGCTATTATTAAAAAGTCAAAAAATAACACATGCTGGCAAGGTTGTGGAGTAAAAGAAATGCTTATACACTGTTGGTGGGAGTGTAAGTTAGTTCAGCCATTGTGGAAAACAGTGTGGGGATTCCTCAAAGAACTAAAGGGAGAAATACCATTCGACCCAGCAATCCTATTACTGGATATACCCAAAGAAATATAAATTGTTTTATTTTAAAGACACATGTGCACGTATGTTCATTGCAAAACTATTCACAATAGCAAAGACGTGAAATCAACCTAAATGCCCATCAATGATAGACTGGATAAAGAAAATGTGGTACATATATACCATGGAATACTATGTAGCCATTAAAAAAATGAGATTATGTCCTTTGCAGTGACATGGATGGAGCTGGAGGCCATCATCCTTAGCAAACTAACACAGGAACAGAAAACCAAATAGTGCATGTTCTCACTTATAAGTGGGAGCTGAATGATGAGAACACATGGACACATACAGAAGAACAACACACACTGGGGCCTATCAGATGGCTGAGGGTCAGAGGAAGGAGAGGATCAGGAAAACTAACTAATGGGTACTAGGCTTAATACCTGGATTATTAAATAATCTGTACCACAAACCCCCATGATACACATTTACCTATGCAGCAATCACATGTACCACAGAACTTAAAAGTATTTTTTTAAAAGTAAAAATAAAGAGTATTCATATTGAAAATGAAGAAGTCACATTAAACTTGCTTACAGATATGATCTTATATTTGGAAAAAACTAAATTCTCCACCAAAAGACCATTAGAATTGATCCATTCAATAAGGTTTCAGGAAACAAAATAAACATACAAAAATCAGTAGCATTTCTATATGCCAACAGTGAACAATTTTAAAAGGAAATCAAAAAAGTAATCCCATTTATAATAGCTACAAATAAAATTAAATGCCTACAAATCAACCAAAGAAGTAAAAGATCCCTATAACAAAAACTATAAAATACTGAGGAAAAACTGAACAGGACACCAAAAAATGCAAAGATATTTCATATTCATGGATTGGAAAAATCAACATTGTTAAAATGTCCACACTACCCAAAGCAATCTACAGATTCAATGTAATTCCTGCCAAAATACTAATAACATTCTTCACAGAAATAGAAAAAACAATCCTAAAATTTATATGAAATCACAATAGACTCAGAAGAGTCAAAGTTATCCTGGGCAAAAAGAACAAAACTGAAGCAATCACATTACTGACTTCAAATTATACCACAGAGCTATAATAACCAAAACAGCATGGGACTGGCATAAAAAAAAAAAAAAAAAAAAAAAGAAATATAGACCACTGGAACAGAAGAGAGAACACAGAAACAAGTCCATGCATCTACAGTGAACTCTTTCTTGACAAAGATGCCAAGAACATGCATTCAAGAAAGGACAGTCTCTTTAATAAATGGTGCTGGGAAAACTGAATATCCATATGCAGAGGGATGAAACTAGGCCCCTACCTCTCACAATATGCAAAAACCAAACCAAAATGAATTAAAGACTTACATCTAAGACCTAAATCTATGAAGCTACTACAAGAAAACATTGGAGAAACTCTTGAGGACATCAATCTGGGCAAAAATTTCTTGAGTAATACCCCGCAAGCGCAGGCAACCAGAGCAAACATGGACAAAAGAAATCATATCAAGTTAAAAAGCTTCTGCACAGCAAATGATACAATAAACAAAGTGAAGAGACAATTTGAAGAATGGGAGAAAATATTTGCAAACTACCCATCTGACAAGAGATTAATAACCAGAATATATAAGAAGCTAAAACAACTGTACAGAAAAAAATCTAAAAATCCAATTTAAAAATGGGCAAATGATTTTAATAGACATTTCTCAAAAGAAGACATACAGATGACAAAGAGGCATATGAAAAGATGCTCAACATCATTGTTCATTGGGGAAATGCAAATCAAAACTACAAGGAGATATCTTCTCAATCCAGTTAAAACAGCTTATATCCAAAAGTTATGCAACAGCAAATGTTGGTGAGGATGTGCAGAAACGGGAATTTTTATACACTGTTGTTAGTAATGTAAATTAGTATAGCCACTATGGAGAACAGTCTGGAGTTTCTTCAAAAAAAGCAAAAATAGAGCTATCATATGATCCAGCAATCACACTGCTAGGTATATACCCACAATAAAGAAAATAAGTATATTAAAGAGATATCTGCACTCCTATTTTTATTGCAGCATTATTCACAACAGCCAAGATTTGGAAGCAACCTAAGTATCCATCAACGGATGAATGGATAAGGAAAATGTGGTACATATATACAATGGAATACTATTCAGCCACAGAAAAGAATCAGAGTCTGTCATTTGCACAACACAGATGGAACTGGAAGTCATTTTGTTAAGTGAATAAGCCAGGAACAGAAAGACAAACATTAAAGGTACTTACTTATCTGGAGGAGCTAAAAATTAAAACAACTGAACTCAGGGAGATAGAGAATAGAAGGATGGTTACCAAAGAATGGGAAAGGTAGTAGGGGGACAGGGTGGAGGTAGGAATAGTTAATGGGTTAAAAAAATAAAGTTAGAAACAATGAACAAAGGCCAGGCACAGTGGCTCACCTGTGATCCCAGCACTTTGGGAGGGCAAGGCAGGGAGATCACCTAAGGTCAGGAGTTTAAGATCAGGCTGGCCAACATGGTGAAACCCCATCTCTGCTAAAAAAAAAAATCAGCCAGACGTCATGGCAAACGCCGGTAGTCCCAGCTACTAGGGAGGCTGAGACAAGAGAATTGCTTGAACCCAGGAGGCCGAGGTTGTTGTGAGCTGAGATCAAGCCACTGCACTCCAGCCTGGAAACAGAGCAAGACTCCATTTCAAAAAAAAAAAAAAAAAAAAAAAAAATAATGAATAAAACTAGTACTTGATCTTACAACAGGGAGACTACAATCAATAACAATTGTACATTTTAAAATAACTAAGTGTATACTAGGATTGTTTTAACACAAAGGATAAATGTTTCAGAGGATGGATACACGATTTCCCATGATGTCATTATTATGCAATACATGCCTGTACCAAAATATCTCATGTACCACATAAATATATAAAGCTATTATATATCCACAAATTTTTTAATAAAAATAAAATAAATAAAAAAGGTAAATATCAAAGTCCTATATTAAGATAGGAGATGAAAACTAGAAAAACTAATTAATTAACTAATTAATTAAAAATCAAGAATTTATGGGGAGAAAGAGCTCCTCCCTCCACCTCTAATGGGATAAGAGGAATTAGTTTGTTGTGGTAAGATACTGCTAAAAGTCCTCAGATGCTGTATACTATAAATTATGGTATAATACCAAGTACACCAAAATACCCCAGCTACAAGTTATATGTTTGGTCATTTTGAAGCTTGACATATTGGTTTACTATAATGTTAAAAACATCTAAGGTTCAGTTTCTCTAAAGCATATTATTATTGTTGACTTTTCCTGTAAAACAAAACAAAACAAAACAAAACATTATCATTCTTGCTGGCCTTGCATTATATACTATACTTCATTGTTGTCTCTCAAGTTTCTTGGGTGATTTATTGATTTATGGTAGCTATGGAAAGCTATCAAAAGCAGTTTCATTTTTATACTAAATAGTTAAATCTGATCCTTAATATCTGATATTTTGCAGGACTTCCACTAATAAGGGATTACTGTATATCACTTACAGAATTTGAAAATAAATTCTAGTCTCTCCTCCGCTCTTTGATGCTTTTCATGTAGGCCAAGTACTTACTGCAAAACATTTTTGAATGTTTATATTTGGTCCAGCAACCGTATACTTTAGATTGGTTTAGAATTACTGGTAGATTATTTCAAAGTCAGGAAAAGCAGCTAAGCATGCGTTTGTTTTTAGAATAGTTTGTGAAAATATGGTATATATGTACTGTACGGAGCTATTATTAACGCCATTTTTGGAAACCTTAAAAATTGCCCCAAATACTGACATTAGGTGCATCAAATAACAAACTGTCTTTGGTACATTAAATTTTTGCCCTTCATGCATCTGTAAGTTCATTTTTAATATAAAATTTGCCTTTGGTACAAAATGTTTAACAGTTAACAGTTAAATTTTTAAATATTTAAGCCATAAAACAGTTTAACAGTTACATTTTTAACATTCAAGCCATAAAACTCTTGGGTGCTCCCATGCTGTATATAAACAATATGCTTTGTTGGAGGAAAAATTTTTTCTTGGGATGTGGTTGTAGCCATGCTCATTCAGATATTTAAAGTTTTTTTTTTTTTTAACAAGATGCAACTTAAACTTTTCTTTGCATCAAAGCGTATATAAAACATTGATGCAGTGCCTCACAAAATGAAAATTTATATTTAATGAGGAGATGCTTTACACTGCACTTTTTGGTGTGGTTTGGGAAAAGTTACATTTAGATCTATTCTGAGGCTATCCCTTTTTAACAAATAAAGTGTTACAGGTCTCACATGAAAAAAAATCTGTATGTAATGACATTAAAACCATCCAAAACATATTATTTTGTGATGAAAAGCAAGAAACAAAAATAATTTTTAAGTTTGGTTTTATTTTCATAAATAACTTATATGACTACACAGATCTTTTTTAAAAAGTGTAAGAAATTGTGCCAAAGTATTAATAGCAATTATGTTTTAGTACCTCCAACAGTATCCTATCACATAACAAGCATTAAATATTTAGGGAACATTTCTTTTATTTCTGAGTTTTATATTTCTGAAAAATTCTAATCTCTTATAAGTATGCATGATAATAAGCATGGCAAATTATTTTTATTTTTTGAACAATTTCTATTGCTATATGAAACAAAAACCTATTATTATAAACCCCAACAATAAGCCATAAAATCTCACTGATAACAACAATTATTGTCTTCTTAACAATCTCCCAAATTATTTTCCACTACAAAAGGATATTAGAACTATACAAACCTAGATTAGCAGAGAACCACCACAGGAAAAGAAAAGATAATGAGCACAATTTGAAGTAAAACCAGATCCCTGATGAACAAGTAAGGGAGAGGCAACTGAAAATCAGGGGCCAAACAGTTGGATGGAAAAACAGTACTTGGCCAAGGAGGCTAGGAACCCCAGGCTCTTATTAAATGTCATCCTTTTTCATCTATATTCCACTCACTGTTCTAAATTTTAAAGGCATTAGCCCATTTAATCCTCTAAAAACCTAATGAGGTAGTCCTTATTAGTTTACCCGTTTTAAAAATGAGAAAACTGAGGCCGAGAGAGGTTAAGTAACTTGCCCAAGGTGACACTGCTACCAAATGATAAAAGGTTACAATTCCATCTTGGTTTGAATCCACAGTCAAATACTATCTTCCCTCATAATTTTTCCCACCATGCTTTGTAGAGGAGGCTGTACTTGGCATTTAGCAAATACCAGTCTGTGTGCCAAGTGCCAATATCCAGTAAATGTTGGGCGCTCATGCCAAAAATAGAAAAGCTAGGCACATTTAAAGCAACACGCCCAAAAAACAATAAACTGGGGGCAAGATTAATTGAGAGACTTCAAGGGGTATAATTACCCTTGATGCCCAGAAAGAACCAAATTAAATTAAAATCCCAGTGACACCAAGCGTATGATCCAGATCTACCTTCCTCTCTGAAGAAACCAATAATCATGAGTGTTTTAAACACTTATTGGGAGCCTGCCAGGGAAGAATAAAGGAGCTGAGGAAAAGTAAATTAAATTTCCTACTGTAGTAGATAAAACAAGTTTCTAGATAGGATGAATAAACTAAAAAGGAAATAGGAATGAAAAGGCCACCAGAGACAAAAGTACAATAAAAGACATGCCTAGGAGCCTGGCAAGTAGAACACAACAAAGAAGAAACCAGAAGGAACAATGCAACATGTAGACGTGTAAAAGGGTAACTGAAGGGTTTGGGAAAAGCAACTGTATCCATTATACATGGAAAATAATAAGGAGGAAAAATAATAGAGAGAAGCTTAGCTAAATCCTACTTTTCCATCATAATTCAGGTTAGAGGTCACTCTCTTCTGGCTGGGTTAAATACTGCCCCCTCTAGGCCTATTCCATCAGAGTACTTAGCACGTCATATTCCATTTTCCTCTGCATTTTCTCTTATCATACAAGGAGTTTCTTGGTAGCAGTGATTACTTTTATTTCTATTATTTCCAGTGCTAGATTAATACTTGGCCATAAGAGTACTCAAAACTTCCTGAATGAGTGAAGGGAGAGGACAAAGAGAAATCCATTAAAACTAGGAAAAAGTTTTGAAAATAAGTGAAAATAAGCCTTGAAAATAAGTGACCCTTAGTACATAGGCATTTGTGTGCAGACACGGGTAAACGGCAACTAGGTTCATTCAGTCTGTTAAAGTACAGCCCTCGCCAACAGAAAAAATGGACTCACTGTGGCTAATTGAGATGCTCAAAGGTAAGAGAGAACAAGGCGGCCATCCTGGGTGAGGGAGTGGTCATGTACTCTGTTCTCAGAAAGATGTAAAAGTGTCACAGGCCCTCCGTTTCTACAATCAAGCCAAAGCAGTTCCTGATATCTATGCCAAGATAAATAAACCAAACACCCTACACCACCCATCGGCCATTTGAAAGAAACATCTGACAGAGACCTCTGGATTGGGGCCTGGAAACCAACCAATCTGGGTTCACCTGCCCCAACTAATCAGGGATCAGCTATATCAACAAATCAGAACTCCACTGTGCCAACCATTCAGAACTACATGAGTTTAAATATTTCATTTGCACAAATGGGCCTGATTGGGAATTTAGGAAGCACATTTTTCTATACAATCCAAACCTTCTCTTTGTTCTCTGGAATGCATTCTTCATTCTATACTGAAGGCTATATTCCCATGGTTTGCAAACCATTCTAAACTTAGGGAGTAGAATTTGGTGAAGTCTCCTTTAATATGCCTAACTTCAACTCCTTTCTATGAACATTTTCCTCATCTATTGCAGTTTACTGTTCTCCTTCAAAAAGAAGTACTACACCTAGTATAAAAGATGTCATCAGACCCATACAGTAGGACTACCACTTTCTTCAGTCTAAACAAGTGTTGAATGGAAATAACAGTCTCAATCAAATAATGTTGTAAAAATTAAATAAAAATACATATGAAGTACTAAACATAGTACCTGACACACAGTAGTACCCGTGTTAGCTCTCATTCTTTAAATTACTATTATTGTTATTGAGTCTTCTGTTTTATGCCTGTCACTTCAAAGGTAGCTAGAAACACATTCCAGGTTTGTTTTATCTCTTATTATCCACTGATTTTTAACATGCAGAGATCAGTAGCTAAGTATGCAACACCAAAATAAGATACAATAGATGTCAATTTTTAGATCAAACAAAATAAATATGTATGATACTTCAATCAAAATAATTTCAGGCTGTTTCTCTTAACTTTGGTCACTCCCTGCTTTGAAAAAAAAAATATTGTGTTATTGTGTTTCTATTAGCAATGCTTTTCATCCTAATAATAAAAGGACATTTTCAGAATCAGTATTAACTGACATTATAAGAGAAACATCTATACACACAATTCTTTTTTGTTTTCAAATACAGTTAAAAATAAATTACAAAATTAGGGACAAAAATACACAAAATCTAATTTTTTCTTTTCTTAACTAGAAAATTAAAAGCTACCAAGTAGGACACAAATAAAATGTCATGACTGAAGGTCTTCAGGGATTTTTCTGTTAATTTTACTCTTTTTAGTAACTAAATCCTTGCTTTAAATAATACAGGCAATAATAGGTTCTATAAACTTTCCTCTAACCATACCAGAGGAAAAAACCCAAAACCTTATTAATCATTCAAACCTGTAGGAAGGAGCAAAGATCTGCAAAGGTAATAATGATACTTGTCTAACTAGAATAATATAAAAGTGATCCGTTTTCATTATCTCCTGATAAATTAGGTCACTGTGGACTGTCAAAGACTGAAACCACATGTGTATGACCTTAAATGCAATATAATCTCTTGTTTCTCAAATGAAAGAACCAGAATACTATACTTGTTCCACAGGGAATCCGACATACAAATATAAATCATTAAAGCTAACATAAAAGACCATCTTTAAATTCTTAAATATTATAACATTTCCCACTGTCAAAAGCAGGGTGATTTATTATAGAGAGAAGATTCAAGGTAGGAAAGACTACAACTCAAATGATTTCTTTTCCAACTTAAGCATCATGGCTGTCATTCTAAATCTAATAACAAGGTTTTAATTAAAAATCCCTGTGGTTGGTAAGCATAAGTGATTAATAAAAATGTATCATTAATCATTGAAACCCAACAAAAAGTACTCCAGAGACCTAGGGCAGTCAATACATCTTACCTGAAGAACAGTTAACAATATTAAGCAAAGTGCTTTCTTAATCATAAGGGTGGCATACGGTTATCATTCAATAATTGAGAAATGTCTATTTGAATTTATTATCTATGACTCTCTTTTCAAAGTAAATTGAGAGGTGGTAAAGGAGAGAACCACTTGGCAGATGACAGGAAAGAACATACATAAATAGCTACAGAGAGGATTAGTTTTAAACATATTATTCAAAGAATGGCTTTTTATAGGGCAGCCAATCAATTAGAACTTAAAAATTAAGCAAGTATTGGAGGTAACCAGAAGCAAAGCTTCCTTTGAGCTGAAGCTGCAAGGTAAAAATTAATAAAAATTAATTAAAAAAAAAAAAAGCAAAGTAGTGAAAGAGACGAAAGAACCCATCAAGATAGCTCAAATTTAACTAAGGCACGAAAAAGAAGCCTGCTAATATCTGCCATGTTAGATGTTAAAGCCCATCTCTAAGTGGGCAGATCACTGTCTTCAACCAAGCATAGAACTCTAAAAGGGAAAATACAAAGCAATAATAAAAGAGAAATGCCTACAATACTAGCCAAAACAGCAATATGAAATCAGATAGTCAAGGAAGTAACAGTGAGACCAGGTTCATATCTGCATTCAGATGTTTGTATAATCCCCTCCTAAAGACTATTTGTATTGCTGAAAAGAACCAAACTGAGTTACTGAGCAAATTCGAATACCAGACACAGTAAAGACAAAGTAGCTATCAAGTAAAGAGGCACTGAAGTGAGGAGAAAAGACAGTCTTAAATTGCCTACACCATCACTCCCTCATCCCTGGACAGTGCCTGTGTGTTGCAGAGACAGTATCTGTACTTGGGGGAGACAGAGCAGAGTGACTGTGATACTTTGCACTGGAACTCACTGCTGCCCTGTCACAGTGGAAAGTAACAGGACAGAATTCAGCCCATGTCAAGGGAGGGAGCATTTAGAGCAGCCCTAGCAAGAGGGAATTCCATCAGTCAGTGAGTTCCAGCTAGCACCACCACCATGGGCTAAAGCACTCTGGGGTCCTAAATAAACGTGAAAGGTAGTCTAGGCCACAAGGACTGTAATTCCTGGGAAAGGCCTGGTGCCATGCTGGGCTCAGAGCAGGGGGACATGAGGTGCATGTGACCTAGTTAGACACTAGGTGGGCAGTCAAGGGAGTGCTTATGTCGCCATTCCTGCAACTCTAGGCAGCGCAGCTTGCAGCTTGGGCAGCTTTGGTAGATACTTCTTCCAATCTGAGGAAATAAGAGGGGAAAGTAAAGAGGACTTTCTCTTGGAACTTAAATGCCAGTTGAGCAACAGTAAAATAAAGCACCAAGCAGAGACCTGAAGCCCCCATTCCAAGCCCTAGCACTCAGATAACATTTCTAGATACATCCTAGGTCAAACGGGAAAAGGGAATCCACTCTTGGTAAGATTCATCATCTGCTAAATGAGAACACTTGGGTCTAAGATAAACATCAGCAGTCACAGGCCATGGACGAGACCCTGTACTATACTGGCTTCAGGTCTGATAAAGGACAGTCCCAAAGGTGGTGGCCACAGAAGTGGTTGTGTCACCCCTCCCCAAACACCAGGTAGCTCAGCACACAGAGAGACTCTCTTTGGAAAGGAGTAAGGGAAGATAACAAGAGTCTCTTCCTGGTAATATAGAAAATTTTCCTGGATCTTACCCAAGACCACCAAGGAGGTACCTCTAAAATTCTGCAAGGATCATTACATGGCTTGGGGTGCCCACGAATGCAGATATACCTGCAGTAACCAAAGACTTAACTCACAAGACAAAATTCCCATTGAATACATGGAAAGCCTTCCCAAGAAGAACCGGTACAAATAAATGCAAACTTGAAAACTACCATGAATACCTAACTCTTCAATGCTCAGACACCCCACAAATATCCACAAGCATCAAGATCGTCCAGGAAATCACCAATGCCCAAGCGAACTAAATGAAGCACTTAGTGATCAATCTGAAAATAACAGAGATATGTGACCTTTCAGAGGATTCAAAACAGCTGCTCCAAGAAAGTTCAAAGACATTCAAGAAAAGACAGAGAAGGAATTTATAATCGTTTCACATAAATTTAACAAAGAGATCGAAATATTTTTTTAAAATTAGGCAAAAATTCTGGAGCTGAAAAATTCAATTGACATACTGAAGAATGAATCATATAGTCTTTCAACACCAGAACTGATCAAGCAGAAGAAAGAATTAGTCACCTTGAAGACAGGCTATTTGAAAACACACAATTAGAAGAAATTAAAAAAAAAAAAAGAATAAAAAGAATGTACCATAACTATGAGGTCTAGAAAACAGCTTCAAAAGGGCAAATCTAAGAGTAATTACTCTTAAAGAGGAGGCAGAGGGTGAAATTAGGGGCAGAAAGTATATCAAGGGTACAGTAGCAGAGAATTTCCCAAACCTAGAGAAAGATATTAACATTCAAGTACAAAAAGGTTATAGAATACCAAGCAGATTTAACCCAAAGAAGACAATCGTAAAAAAAAGGTCAAGACACCCAAATGTCAAGGTTTTATACCACCCAAAGGTCAAGAATAAATAAAAAATCCTAAATGCAGCAGGAGAAAAGAAACAAATAACATATAATGGAACTGCAATATGTCTGGTGGCAGATTTCTCAGTGGAAACCTTACAGTCCAGGAGAGAGTGCCATGACATTTTAAAGTTCTGAAGGAAAACAAAAAGCCTTCAAAGAGCTTTAATAACACAGACGACTAATTCTTCCTCAACTAACTTATAAGCAATATAAAAAATATTCTTATGATCTTAAGATGTACTTTATTAGATTGTCCACTTATGACAGCCTGAATTACACATTTGGGACTTGCCAAATACCCAACTATACAGTTAGAGCCTTGAATACTGACCACTTGTTTAGGCTCACTTAAATAACCAAACGAGAAAACTGGGTGCCAGCCGTCACACCTATATAATGAAATACTAACTTTACCATGGTTTTCTTTTTCTCTTGCTACTTCACAAATTTCCTTTCAAACGGATTTTCTACTAAGAACAAAGTCAATCTATGAAATTTGAGTTTTTGTGCTAAGGTTGTTTCAAAATGCAAAAAAAAAAAAAAACTTTAATTTTTAAAAGATATTTTCTACTAGAAATACACTAAAACTTTATCATAACATACTATCCATGTAAAAAGTTTTAAAAGAACCATTTATTTTGAAGCACTAATCCAAAGAAAATTTATTATGTAACAAAATGTACCAAAGTAACATGATACATACACAAGAAAATTATAGTAATATAGTACATTCCACAGATTTTTGGGAATTACATAAAACATACTTAAATCTATTCACAAATATGCTGTGACTACTGGGGTCAGCCAGCTTTTCTATAAAGAATCAAATAGTAAATATTAAAAATGCAAAAACCATTTTTAGCTCAGGAGTCCTAATCTGACAACTCAAGGCTCCTTTCAGAATACCTATTCATTTTTTATTTGCTTCAAAAATGTTAAAGATGAAAGAATTTTTTAAGTGTCCAATATTACACTTTTCCAAGGGAACAACTTCGTTAAAAGTGAGAGTATATTTATAGCAATAAATATTATTTATTACAATAAAATACCACTATATACCTTACAATTTGCATATAATAGAAATCACTTCCCACATATACTGAACAGGTTAAAATCAGATTTCAGTCCACAAAATTAAAGATTACCACTTAAAAAAAAAACACTATGTTTCAGTAAATTTTCCACCAGTCAAAAACAGGATAATAAACTCTCCAGTGATAAAAATATTGCTACAGGAGTTGATTAAAATATATTATTTGTCAAACTGAAAGGTCAGTTACTCCCTAAAACTGAATGAGGGTTTTTATTGGTAAAAGACATACAACCCAGAAACCTGAATATTTACGATACTTTCAGTGAATGCCGTAGATTGTCACTCTTGAGAAACTATTGCATTTTTAAAATACGTAATAATTATACATGATTCAGGCTAGAGTAAGATTAAACCTTAAAAGACTATAATCATAAATTTAACTTTGCTGTTTTGTATTTCAGAGCTTTAAATCAAATACAAATCACAGGGGAGAAAATTCACATTAAATGCCTGAATTCAGTTGATATGAGACCATATTATACTCAAGCAGACAATGGTTAGATAAACTGTTTTTTGAAATACCACTAGCTAGCTGTAGAGAAAAAGGTCAAGAGCCCAAATAATACTCTTAATTAGTCCCACAGCGCTTCGGATCTAAGCCACGCATTTGGCACTTGATTATATTTGAGTCAAATGCAACTCAAACTGCAGTGTTTCACAGTATTCCTCAACTTCTGTAGTGATTTAAATTGTTTATTCCTATCTAAAATATAAAAAACCTTAAAGGAACTTTTTGTCATCTCGGAATCAAACATAGCGCTAAAATACAGCGGGTATGCAAACATTTTTTTCATGTTCTGATCATTTTATTATTGACACACTTTTTCTCAAATATGACTTGAAATTTTAAGTCTCAAAAGTACCAGTTTTCTGTTAATCATTACCATAATTAGTATTATTAATAACATAAAGAAGTTTGTTAGTATGTTTACTTCACTTTAAAGGAGCTCTAAAACGCAGAAACATTTGAATACGTTATATATTAAGTTTTTCATCAATATTTTGACAAGCAAAAAATTTAATTACATAAGTTAAGACAAGCCATTCTCCTAATAGTACCTCCCATCTCTACCCTCACTGCCTTCACCTCAGAAGAGCCGGGTCTGTTTGGAACAGGTTTACAAGGGCACTAGGGAAAAGAAGATTGTGGTTTACCAAATTGCTTTATAACTAGATTTGGAGTTTGGCTACCCATGCTCTAAACTTGGACATGACCGTAAAATTCTATACCAAATAATATTTTGCAGTATTAACTGTGCATTTGTTATAACATACAAACTTTTTTTTAATGAATGAAATTAATTAATACACAAATATGGTCTCTTCCAGGGCAAGCTAACCCAGAACTGAGTCCTTGAATACAGCAATTAAAGATAGGTAACCTATCTTTAATTTTCAGTCACCTTTTCCTATCAATTTTCTTAAAATCAGTCATTTCTATTTCGAGGGCCAACACCCTAGTTCAGGCTTGTATCCCCTCAAATGAGACTTAAATATCATAGGTTCTTCTCTGTTAACTACATTTTACAAAGCTTGCTTCCAGCTTACTCTTCCTCACTAAAATCTTAGTTCATGCTATGTCTTAGCTCAAATCCCTCCAATGATTCTCCATTGCTTTACACAATTAAAGTCCATACTGTTCAGTGTTTCCGTTGAGGCTCTTCATGGCCTGCTATCAGTCTGCCTCTCCAACCTCACACACTGCCTCATAACCATACTTCATATTCTGCTTGCACATGTATTTCTTGTTTTCAAAAATGTCAAAATGTTATCCTTTCTACTTTCTACTTTTTCCTGAGACCTGCTGACGGTGAATATGCAAGCTACCATGGGTTCTAAAGCTGCAAGGAAATGAATTCTGCCAAAATCATGTGAGCTTTGAAGAACACCCCAAACCTCAGAGACTACAGCCCTAAACAAAACTGATTACAGCCATGTGAGACCCTGAACAGAAGCGTCAACTAAGACATGCCCAGAGTTTTGACACATGGAAACTGTGATCTAATAAATGTGTGATGACTTAAGATGCTAAATTATTTTTTGGTAATTTGTTATGCAGCAATAGAAAACAAATATACTCTCCCCCTCCATTTTTTCTCAAACATTCTTCCTTATCAGATACGTTTTTAATCATTTTAATCTTTTAGAATACATAATGTAAAAATGCAAGAATAAAACAATACTTTAAAATCCTTCCTCTTCCTCTTCCTTTCTCTCTCTCTCTCTCTCACAAACACACACACACACACACACACACACATACCCACACATTTATAAACACTGAAATTATCTTATTAGTAAAGAAACAGCATCTATCATGCCAAGATTATTTTAATGAAACATATTTCCTCATCTGTAAAATGAATATAATAATTGTACCTACCATATAGGGTTGATACAAGGATTAAATGAGCTAATATAAGATTTAAACTCTTATTTCTCAAAGCATGGTATAACCAGGAGCAGTGGTAGCAGGAGAGTTTTTAGAAAAGTACACCAGGCCCTACCCCAACCTATAAAATAAGGCTTCATTTTAACAAGAACCCCAGGTAATGCCTCTGCACATTTAAAGTTTAAAAAGCACTTCTTCAACCAGTGCCTGCCACACAAAAGCACTATATGATTATCTTTTCTTTAAAAGTTCATTTCTTTTCTATATCCTCTAACTCCTTTTCATTCAAGTATAAACAATTTTCAGCCAGGCATGGTGGCTGTCACCTGTAATCCCAGCACACTGGAAGGCCAAGGCGGGAGGACCACTTGAGCCCAAGAGTTCCAGACCAGGTTGGGCAACATAGGAAGACCTCAACTATACTCTGTAAAAAATTTAAAAATTAGCCAGCTGTAGTTGGCACATGCTACTACACGACCTAGCTACTCAGGAGGCTGAATCGGGAGGTTCAGTGGGAGATTCACTTGAGCCCAGGAGTTCAAGGCTACAGTGAGCCATGATCACACTACTGTATTCCAGCCTAGGCAACAGAGCAAGACCCTATCTCAAAAAAGAATCTTCATTTTCAAACTTGTTTCTATAGTTAAAGCTATGACAATTCAGTTAAGATAGCATTTTAGCCAATCCAAACACAAAAACAACAACAAATGCAGATTATACTAAACCTAAAAGGCACAACAAAGTGTTAAGCTTACATAATGTAACCATGAACCTGGACATTTAAAATTACTTGGGCATATGTCTTTTAAGCAATAGAAATAGGATTTTTTGTCATCTCTCAGAATCAAGCATAGTGCTAAAAATACAGCAGATACACAAATACTTGTTACAGGGATCAAATTAATACACAAATATGCCCTCTTCCAGGGCGCGCTAATCCAGAACTGAGCCTTTAGGATAGCACACTATATTGGCCATTTGTTCTCTTCAAGTAGTTTCTTCCCGTAGCTTACTATCCATGTTACAAGTAACTAAATGCAAGTATGAGGCCAACAAACAAAACGCCAGTTTAAAATTCATATGAAGCAAAACCAAGTGTCCCTCAAATTTCAACAGAGGCAATCCAGAATATGTGAGAGTATATACAGGTGACAAAAAGGATTAAAAATAATCCTTATAAAGTGGTACTGGTGGACTTAACTTTCTGCTATTACTAGAATTCAAATTAATACCCTTTAACACACTTCATTTTTTGAACAGCATTTGAAAGATAGGCAAAGATACCTTAATTCATTTTACTTTAGATATTTCCCAGAAAATTAAAAGCAATTTTAGTCATTTTAAATCTGTATCCCTTTTTAGTTAAATTACAGGCTGAGGCAAGACAAGTTAGAATGACTTGAACTTCCACTTTTGCTTTGACAGGCAAATTGTCGAAAATAATTAAATAAAAGAATACTCCAATTCTCCACAGCAGGAAAGCATTTTTATGCCACCTCCAGCTCTAACTTTTGATGTTTGCGTTGACAAAATGTCAATTACAGAACTAATAATAAAGCATATTGAAAATGTATGAAACACCTGATCTATAAAAGAAAAGAAGCTATGCCTACTCTGTAATTTTTGTAGCTTTTTTTTTTTATATAGGTGATGGCTAATACATATTTCAAAAGACAAGGTGACATATCAAATAGTGAAAAACTGTTAAGAGCAGAAGTGAAAAAATTTTAAGAGAAAAACAAATTCAATGACTTGCTCCTATTTGAGCCATATGTAAGAATGATTAATTGAAAATTTTATGTTATTTTTTCATGTTTTCAAGTGCAATTCCAAAAATGTTATCTCTGTTTTTCTAGTCTTTCTCATTATTGAATAATTTTAAGAGATTTTAAAAGAAAAACATTCATTTGCATTACTAGGTTTATTATTCTTCATTCATTCATTCATTTATTATTATTCATACTATTTACTGAGCCCGCAAGATCTCTTTGAGAGGATAGCATTCAAAGAAAGACTAGAAAATGGCGAAGGAAAGAACCATGTGCCTATTTGCTGGGAAAAAAGAGCTCCAGGCAGAGAGCAAAGAGCAAGTGCAATAGCCCAGAGGCAGCAGTTCATCTGGTTTGTTTGCTGGAAGAACAGCAAAAGGACAAGTGTATAATTTATGAGGCTGGGGGTGGTAGAAAAGTAGGTCAGAAAAGTACAACTCAGACAGCAAAATCATGTATGGTTTTGTGAACCATAGTAAAAAGAACTTTGGCTAAATAAAATGAGAAGCCACCAAACAGTTTTCACAAGAGGAATAATGCCACCCGACAAATTTCAAAAGATGACTATGGCTGGTGTGTGGAACACAGACTGCAGGGGAGGGGACAAGGCTGGAAGGCAGGAAGACCAGTTTGAGGTACCACAATAATCCAGTATAGAAATTATAGGGTCAGATAGAGGTTGGATTACAAATTCCTGTATTTGGAGCCTAAGAGCTACCACTTACTAACAAGAAAAAACTATAGATTTTGTGGGAGAATGGGGTTAGTCATTTCCTTGACCTGGAGCACAGATTCTCTTCATACAACAGAAAAGAAAGAAGCAAAACTATTTAGGAGACAGAATTCTGGAAACAGGTTTCCATCGTACATGTGCTAGGTCTTAACGTGGACATATGACTACTTAGCAGGCCCTCTCTAGTTTCTCCTGAGTGTGTGCAGAGCCTTGCACATATAGAGAGCCTTCCAGATCACCAGTGATAACTGTAGCATCTCCACTAATTCCTCAGATCTCCATGTTAAAATCCTGGCCAATCTGTGGCTTTACCCAACCAGGATTATAATCTCATGCTAAGCCGGGCGCAGTGGCTCACGCCTGTAATCCTAGCACTTTGGGAGGCTGAAGTGGGTGGATCACCTGAGGTCAGGAGTTCAAGACCAGCCTGGACATTTTGGTGAAACCCCATCTTTAAAAGAAGAAAAAAAAATATATATAATCTTATGCTACTTGCAACACTGATCTTCACATTCTTTTGCTACAAAAATCACTACTGTTTCTAACAATACTCTGGAAACAGGGTTATTCCATGCTCTGCTCCAAATCAAGTGAGCCTTCCCTAGCATCAACAGCAAAGTTACTGGTTTTCACAGGTTGCCCTACCCTAATAAAACTACCATGACAGTAAGTCAGTGGTAAAAATAAGCAAAATGGGAGCAGTTTTGGGGGCCAAAACACCACACACTCTTCTGTTCTGACATAAGGTTCAGTAGCTTTTCATTCAGCCACTCTGCATTAAATGTATTCTTTATTTTACTTATTTTTGTTGACATGTAATAATTATACACATATATGGAGTATAATGTGATGTCTCGATATATGTATACATTGTGTAATGATCATATCATGGTAATCAGCATATGATCACCTTAAATATTTATCATTTCTTTGTTGGGAAAACATTCAAAATTCTCTGTTCTAGCTATCTCAAATATGCAATGCATTACAGTTAGCTACAGTCGCCCTACTGTCAAATGGAGTAGCAGAATTTATTCCTTTTACCTAACTGTAACACTGCAGCCACTGACCAACTTCTCCCCATCTACCCTCTCCCCATTCTCCCCAACCTATGGTAACCACTATTCGACTTGCAACTTCTAGGAGATCAATTTTTTGGATTCCACATATGAGTAAGATTATGCAGTATTTGTCTCTCTCTGCCTGGCTTATTATACTTTGCATAATGTATTTTATTGTGTATATATGCCACATTTTCTTTATCCATTCATCCAGTGATGGGCATTTAGGTGGACTCCCTATCTTGGCTATTACAAATAAACATGGAAGTCCAGCTGTCTCTTTGACATACTGATTTTATTTCCTTTTTTTTTTGTTTTTAACTTTTATTATTTTCTGAGGCACCTCCACACTGTTTTCCACAATAGGTGTATTGACTTACATTATCACCAACAGCATATAAGAGTTCCTGTTTCTCAGCAGGGCACAGTGGCTCATTCCTGTAATCCCAGCACTTTGGGAGGCCAAGGAGGGTGAATCACTTGAGGTCAGGAGTATGAAACCAGCCTAGCCAACATGGTAAAACCCCATCTCTACTAAAAATACAAAAATTAGCCAGGCATGGTGGTGCACATCTGTAATCTCAGCCATTCAGGAAGCTGAGGCAGGGGAATCTCTTGAACCCAGAGGCAGAGGTTGAAGTGAGCTGAGATTATGCCACTGCACTCCAGCCTGGGCAACAGAGAAAAATTAAAAAAAAAAAAGATAAAACTGTCTTCAAAGAGTATTAATGAGACCAATCCTTCCTCAACTAACTTATAAGCAATATAAATATATTCTTATAATCTTAAGATTTACTTTACTAGGCTATCCACTTATGATAGCCTGAATTACACATCTGGGACTTGCCAAACATCCAACTGTACAGTTATAGCCTTGAATACTGACAACTTGTTTAGGCTCACTTAAATAACCAAATGAGAAAAACGGGTGCTGGCTGTCACACCTATATAATGAAATATTAATTTTACCATGGTTTTCTTTTTTCTTGCTACTGCACAAATTTCCTTTCAAATAGATTTCCTACTAAGAATAAAGTTAATCTATGAAATTTGAGTTTTTGACACCACTGCACTCCAGCCTAGGCGACAGAGTGAGACTCCCATCTCAAAAAAAAAAAAAAAGAGTGCCTCTATCACCACATTCTCACCAATATTTTTTTGTGTGTTTTTGATAACAGACATTTTTAACCATGGTAAGGCAATACCTCATTATGGTTTTGATTTGCATTTCCCTCATAGTGATGTTAAGCATTTTATCATATGCCTGTTGACTATTCGTACGTCATCTTTGGAGAAATATCTATTCAGATCTTTTGCCCACTTTTAAATCAGATTATTTGGGGGTTTTTTTGCTACTGAATTAATCCTTTGTCAAATGTATAACATGCAAGTATTTTCTCTGACATCGCAGGCTGTCTCTTCATTGTTGATTTTTTCCTTGCTGTGCAAGAGCGTTTTAGTTTGATATAGACCCATTTATGTTTGCTTTGTTGCTCTTATTTTTGAGGTCTTGTTTAAAAAAAATCTTTGCCCAGACCAATCGCATATACTGTTTCTCCTATGTTTTCTTCTAGCAATTTCATAGTTTCAAGTATCACATTTAAGTATTTAATCCATTTTGAATTGACTGATGGGGGTCCAGGAGAAACTTCCACATGTGGCACTGTAATGGCTTGGAGCAAGAGGCATCTCAGTCACAGAGAACCAATACTCCTATCTTCCAACTACAGTTTATTCATCTTTGCAGTCCATGGGGGCTTTACAGCCTTGGTTGCATGTTCAGGTTCCCTTAGCTTTTATGAAGGTATTTTCATATGCAGATAGTTGTTCAAATTGATGTTTCTATGGGGATACTATCATTGGTTACATAAACTCTGCTGTCTTGCTCCACCCATAATGCTTTTCAAATATAATCTGCCAGAGTAACCTACTAAAAGTTCATAGAAAATATTTTGAAAAATGTCTTAGAAACTGCCACTACGCTAAAATTACTTTTTGCCCCCACTATTAACATGCCTTTGTTGAAAAGCTTACTCAGGTAGACTTAACAGGAAAAAACTCTAAGCAGAGTAAATAGCATTTGCCAAGACACAGAAGCATGTCAGGAAATTGTACTGTTAAATGCAGGGTGGTGAACTTCTCTCTATTTTTAGTTCTTCTTTTCCAACCACAAAGAAGCTCAAGTCTTTCATACCCTAAAATTGTCCTCTCTTGACCAGAAATAATCCAGAATTTTCAGTCTAATCTCTTTCCTATTCTTATCAAATTTCTTGAAAGAAACACTGTTTCTTTAACATTCCTCTTTCCTTTCTCATCTCTAGTCAATCCTTAATGCACTACAAAGAGGCTTCTTTCCCAGTTTTATCAAAATCGCCCTTGAAGAGGTTCAGTAATCCACCCCCCCAAACTAACCAACTCCAAAGGACAGCTGTTGGTCCTTATGTTATTAAACCTCCCTGTTTCTTTGACAACACTGAAGATCGCTTCTTCTGGCAATCTCCATCCCTTAGTCTATCCCATCTTGGCTCTCATATTGTCATCATTTTTCTGCAAATCCTTTAGCTAGGGCTTTCTCTTCCTGAACCTACCCCTTAAATATTAGTGATGTCCTAACATCTACTTTTAACCCACCTCTCACATTTTCCTCAAAGGTAATTTCAGCCATTCTCACTGCTTCATACTGATGACTCCCAAGACTTTATCTCTAGTTGTCAAATTCCTCTCACAGTTTTAAGATGATTTCTAGTAACTGAAAAATAGTTCCCCTTCAGTGTTCCACAGTGAACTCAAAGTCAACAATGTTTAAAACTGACTATATTTTCCTCCTACATTCAAACCCACTCTTCCTCCTCCTATGTTTCCTATCTCATTTGCTGACACCAATATCATCCAGTTAACTGAACTAAAAATTGGAATATAACCTTCGATTCTTTCTCCTCCCTTTTCTTCTGCCACCTATAACATCCAATTCATTTACAAGCCTCACTAATTTTATCTCCAGAATATCTCTAATCTATCTCTTCTGCCCCTCATTTCCTATATTTTGAAGTAGTCACTTCAGTGCAACTGTTTCAAGACAACTGTCAAAATGGCTATGAGAAAAATGAATATTGATCCAACTTAGCTCTTTGCTAGGACTAAAAATATATATATATATATTTTTTTCCCAGTGATTCACCTACACGATTATAATAAGATGCTAGCAGTTGAAGTTTCTGGATACTTTGCAGGTTAATAACATGCCAAAACTGTGGGGTCATTAGTCTTGCCATTTACTTCTAAGTGTATCAGTTTTCTACTAATGTTGCTTTTCATAAGTAAAGGACGCTTCCATTACAGAGCACATCTGCACAACTTTTAAATTTCTTCACCACTAAAGTAATTATCACTGGATCATAAAATACCTTCGAAAGGCTTTAATAACATTGAGTAATTTATCATACAAAATGCATGGTAAATTAACTAAAGGTGTATTTCTTGTCTAAAAGACATTTTGAGGAGAATATTTTGGTTTCCAGTTGTAGATTTTTCTACAACTGATCCTTTGAAGAAGTATATGTGGCTTCTGGCTGACATAATTTAAAATATTCTATATCTAAAGTTCCTTGACAACATACTAGTTTATTTGCATGCTTAACACCACTTTGCAAAAATGCTTTCGAATATAATGAAAGCTCCCTAAACAACGGTGTTTGGAAGATAGGGTTTCATGTTCTGTTTTTATATTATATTTAATAATATCTAGCACAAGTCTGCAATTGTAGACAGATCCAGAATATTAAGATCTAGAATGTCACATCTGGAAAGGGAACACTAAAAATACTATCTTTTAAGCAATTAAGAGTGAAGTTACATAGATTCAGTGATTTAAAAGACAGTATCTTTGTCTATCATGAAAACTCATGAGCTTTCAGTTGAGATTTATATAGATTTTAATTCTGCATATTATATTTATTATTCCTATGATCTCAAATGATTTACTTAAATTTTTTTAGTCTTCTTCCTTGCCTGTAATACAGATGATAACTGTTATTTCTCAGGGCTAAAATGAGTAAAATATAAATCTAGGTATAGTAAATATCTAATATATATGCCACAAAACAGATACTTAAACCAGGTCAGTTTTCCTTCTTCAAGCATAGTAGGACAGAATTGAAAACTTTTTTTTTTTTTTTTTTTTACTAAATTAGAGCAAAAGGCCAAATTATATGATACAAAAATGTATAATGTATTCTTATTGAGCAGCACCTGTCATTTTATTAATTTTATTCTCTCTCAATTCTAGTTCCATGTATTTTCATTTCTAAAGAAAATGGCATTTTTGTATGCCATTACCTGAAATCTTGTTTTCAGATAACTTTCTGGTAGATGCTTCTCACATCTATTTATTCTTTTCCTTGAGCACACAGCTGAATTACGTTCCCCAACTGCCCCTGTGGTTCTTGTTTAGCAGAAAAGAATGTGCACAGCTTCTAGATCTGCCCCAAAAATCTCCTGCATGTGATCTCTTCTCTTTACCCATTCACGTCAGCTGAAATAAAGATGACCCCATCAGTGTTCTTGGAAGTCTTCTATAAAATACAGTAGAATCACACAATGTAAATAAGAGCTTAACTCTGTGATCTACAGAATACTGTGTAAGTAATAAGGTATGACTCCAAGGCTGGGAACTATAAGGCAATGAAACCCCCCCCCTTGGTCTCCTGGATTGCTCTCTTGGCAGAAGCAAGACATTGTATCATAAGGTCAACCAAGTAGCCTCTCTGATGAAATTTATATGAAGAGAAACTGTTATTACTTTCCAACAACCAGCAACATTTTGACTGCTGTATGAGTGAGCCCTTTTGGAGATTCTTGCACCACCCAGGCAAGTGTTCAGGTGACTGCATGCCCAGATGCCATCTGACTCTTAATGAGAAACCCTTAGTCAGAAATGCCCAAAAAACCCACTCCTTAACTCCTAACCTGAAGAAACCATAAAATAAATGTTTTCTGTTTTTTAAGCCAAAAAAAACAGGAACTTTAACCTCTACCTGCAATTACACATGAAAACAAGTAACAGACCTATATGTAAAATCTAAACTATAAAACATTTAAAGGAGCAAAGGAAAAAAATCTTTGTGACATTGAGTTAGGTAAGGATTTATTAGACAGAACACAAAAGATAGAAATCATAAAGGAAAAAATTGACAAATCAGACTTCATAAAATTAAACTTTTCCTCTTCAAAAGACATTTTTCAGAAAATGAAAACAAATTACAGAAGGAAAGAAATATTTGCAAATCACATCTGATAAAGAACTTTTGTCTAATATATATAACAAACTCTAATAAATCATTAAGAGAAGTAACTGAATTTACAAATGAGCAACATACTCGAATAGACACTTGACCAAGAAGATAAACAAATGGCAAATAGTCACACATGAAAAGACACACAAAAACATTAGTCATTTGGGAAATGCAAATTAATATCACAATATACCACAACATACACACACTAGAATAGCTAATTTTTTTTTAACTAGTAAGGTGAAATGCTGATAAAGGTATAGAGCAACTTATTCATCTATTGCTGGTAGCGATGGAAAAGTAGCTTGATGACTTCTTATAAAGTCAAACATACTTGCCATAAAACCCAGCGAACCTACTCATAGGTATTTTTGCAAGTGACATGGAAGCATATATTTGCCAAAGAACCATAATCAAATTAATTATTCATGATAGCCAGTAGCTAGAAATAACCAAAACATCTGTTAACTCCTGACTAAACAAACTGCAGCATATCTACACAACAGATTACTACTCAGCAATAAAAAGGAACCAGTTGCTAACACAATGTAGATAAATCTAAAAGGCATTATGCTATGTAAAGAAGCCAGATAAAAAACACTATGTACTAAGTGATTCCATTTATATAAAATTGAAGAAAAAGTAAAATTATAATGACAGAAAACAGATCATTGGTTGCCAGGAACCACATATTAGGGAAAAGGATGAGTTATAAAGGGCATAAGAGAAGGTTTCAGGGGTGATGGAAACGTTTCATATCATAATTTATAATGTTGATTATATTGTTGCATACACTTTTCAAACTCAGTGAACTACACACTAAAAATAGGCTCATTCTATTGTATATAATTTATGCCTTCATAAAGTTTATTTTCAATGGTTCTGTATCAAAACCCACAGCAAAATTTTTAGACAAAAATCAGTCAAATGTTCTGTTTTTGAAGAGTGAGCAAGCTGAAAGCAGGGACTTCAAGTAGTGGTTCATATATTAAAGATGCAAAAACATAGTGATCCAAGATTTTTATTTAGGGAACAGATGAAGCAAAATGGAAAGGCATGAGAAGGTAGAGAGTGCTAACTAAAGAACCACAGAGGAATATTCAAAAATCAATTAATATACTCTTATCACTGGCTGGACGCAGTGGCTCATGCCTGTAATTCCAGCACTTTGGGAGGCCAAGGTGAGTAGATCACAAGGTCAGGAGTTCAAGACCAGTTTGGCCAATATGGTAAGATCCCATCTCTACCAAAAATACAAAAAATTAGCCGGGTATGGTGGTGTGCACCTATAATCCCAGCTACTTGGGAGGCTGAGGCAGCAGAATCACACAAACCCTGGAGGCAGAGGTTGCAGTGAGCCGAGATCGCACCATTTTACTCAAGCCTGGGCAACAGTGCAAGACTCTGTCTCAAAACACACACACACACACACACACACACACACACACACACACACACACACTATCACATCAACAGCTAAAGAAGAAAAATCCTTAGATCATATCAGTAAAAGCAATGAACAAAATCCAATACTTACTCATGATAAAACTCCCAGCAAACTAAGAATAGAAAACAACTTCCTCATCTTAATAAAGAATACGTACAAAGACCTACAA
This sequence comes from Alouatta palliata, assembly GCA_004027835.1. NCBI lineage: Eukaryota > Metazoa > Chordata > Mammalia > Primates > Atelidae > Alouatta > Alouatta palliata. The sequence continues at coordinate 107,842 of PVKV010002808.1, read as the reverse complement.
CTAACATCTTAATGTTAATGGTAAGAAACCAGATGCTTTTCTGCTAAGATCAGGAAGAGAACAAGAATGTCCCCTCTCACCATTCCTATTAAACATTGTACAGGAAGTCCTAGTAAATGCAATAAGACACTTAGAAAATAAAACGAAAGCTATGCAGATTGAGAAGGAAGAAATAAAACTGTCTTTATTTTCAGGTGACATATCAATGTATGCAGAAATTTCCAGAGATTTGATAAACCAAACAAACAAAAGCTTCTTAGAATAACCAATAATAGTAAGGTTACCTGTATATAAAGTCAATACACAAGAAGTCAATTGCTTTTCTATATGCCACAAATAAGCCACTGAAATTTTAAATTTAAAACTCAGTATCATTCATACTAATAACAAGAAGTACTTAAGATTAATCCAATAAAATATGTACATGATTTATGAGGAAAACCATAAAACTGATGGAAAAAAATCAGAGTATCATATCACCAGATCTGTCTTATAAGAAATGCTAAAGAGAGTTCTAACTAGACAGAATAATGTCACAGTTACAAGTACAAATCTTAAAGTCAGATAGTCTGGACTCAGATCTCAGCTTTTTTACTTTGAACTGAGTGAGCTTAGCAAGTGATTATGCTCTCTGTGTCTCGGTCTCTCATCCTTAAAACCAAGTTAATAAGAGTATTCATAGGATTGTAAGACTTAAATAAGTTAACATATTTGAAATACTTGAAATGTTCCTAGCATATAATAAGCACTAAATATTAGCTAAAAATAATTATTATGTTTATGGCAATCAAAGAAAAAAATAGTTTCATACAGAAGAAAGACTGGGTATTCTAAGATGCTTTTTTCAAAGATAATAAAAATTAAGAAATTTACTATTAATAAACCCTACCATAGAAGCACATAATATAAAGATTTAAAGTAAACATCGGTCATTTAGCTCTAGTTCCAATAAAAAGAGTATTGAGCACAGAGCCAAATGATATGTGCCTTTTGTGAGGTCAATTACCTCTCAGTAGCAACCATGTAGTAAACAGACTACTTACCCCCCTATTTCCAAAAAGTAGTGGTAAGGGGTACAGCAACAACAAAAAAACAAGTCAGAACTGAATAATGTCAAATGAGAAACAGGACACAACATAATAAACATGAAAATTCTAAAATCACATGAGATCATTTGAAACTTCTCATTAGACACTTCAAAACTAATTGAGGCCAGACGCAGTGGCTCACGCCTGTAAAACTTTGGCCAAGGTGGGTGGATTACTTGAGGTCAAGAGTTCGAGTCAAGCCTAGCCAACATGACGAAACCGTGTCTCTACTAAAAATACAAAAAAATTAGAAAGGCAAGCTGGCGCACACCTGCATTCAACTACTGGGGAGACTGAGGCGGGAGAACCGTTTGAACCTGGGAGACGGAGGTTGCAGTGAGCCAAGATCATACAACTGCACTCCAGCCTGGGAGACAAAAGGAGACTGTCTCAAAAACTAAAAACTAAAAATAAAAATAATTGAAATAAAATAAAAAACAAAAACAGCAAAGTTATGCTGTCAAATTTAAATAGTTACATAAATGGCACTAGGGACTGTGCAACTTAGGAACCAAATGAACCAAATTCTCTTCTGCATCCAGCAGACTCCAGCCTAAGGGTAACAGGTTAGGAATAACCATCACTTCTGCCCGCAACACACACACCTCCTCTGAAAATTATAAGTAAGGCAGCTATATAGACAAAAGAAATTGAGTAAGTCCAACTTCTTACCCTCTTCTGCTTCATCATCCTGGGGTGACATTGGACCCCCTCCACTCGTAGGAGTGACTGGTTCCTCCTTGTCAGACTCTCGCTGTAGACTCACCACCTCATATATTGCATCTCCAGCATTGGTATGGCCTTTTCCTTCAGACTGAGAAAGATATAACAATATAATTAAGTATTAGAAGTTTGAAGGAAACACTGAAAGATAGTATTTAAATAGTTCATTCAAAATAGCTGCAATGAAGAATGGCATGTCACATGAGGTTCAGAAAACTTTTAAGATGCATTATCCTTCACAGGATATTCTAAATTTATGTTCCTACAGTATTATTTTTAACTAATACAATGAAAGCTACTAATTATTTTGGGAGAACTTAATTTCTCTTCATCAGAAAAATCTGAGCCACCACAAGTTCTAGGACATTCAGATAAGCAAGTGATGCTACAGTCTTAGAACTGACTACCTTACACAAAACTAAAGTATATAGCTCAAAGAATTTTTACAAGTATATACGGTTGGGGAACCACACCCATACCAATATGCCTTCCTGTATTATACCCATCCCTGATAGGTAGTCACAGATATATTTGTTTTATTTTTTGTTACAGATATATTAGTTATATGTATGAAAAATATATATGTGGGTTATATATATAAATATATATATGGATTTAATTGCTAATCAAATTATAAATTGTACATATATTAGCAAATCAAATCCAGTTATATATGTATACATAAAACAATTTCAAATAAATATATATTCAAATATAATTCGAATCAAATATATATAAACCAAATTACAAATTTCATACATACACACATATAAAATAACACATCACAATCAATAGGGTTTAGTTGGGAAATGCAAAGCTGGTTGAACATTGGAAAAATCAATCAGCAATATCAACTATATTAATAGACCAAAGAAGAAAGACCATACGTTCATATCAATTACTATCATATCAAAAGAAAGGGCATTTGAGAAAAATTAGCATTCATTCATGTTAAAAATGTTCAGTAAACTAGTAATAATACAAGGAAGCTTCCTCAACCTGATACAGATTATCTAAGAAAAACCTGCAAGTAACACTATGTTTAAAGGTAAAAGGCTGAATGATTTCCCCAAGAGGAGAAAGAAGGAAGAATGTCCACTGTCACCACTCTAATTCAACATCCCATGGAAGTCTTGTCCAGTGCATTACAGCAAGAAAAAGTATACAGATTGGAAATAAAACTGTTCTTATTTACAAACAATACAATTGTCTTTCTCAGAAGTTGACAAATGTTTTATGTAAACAACTCAACTCTGCTGTTGTACAAAATTGTACAATAGTGGTAAAATATTTCACCTGCACTTAGTTTCCTATACAAGCAGAATCTGAACTACTTTGATCTCATATAGAATTTAAATATTGCACCCAGAAACTGAGTTTCAAATACAGTATATTTTTATTAAAAAACATTATTTTTTCCCAATATTCACATATTTTAGATAACTAAACAATCAATCTGTATTTGTAAAGAAAATTGCCTGGTTCATATTAGCATTCATTACAGCTTAGCAACATGTAAATACATGATAGGAGCTCAATAAATATGGGTTGACTAAGTCACGTTACAAAGATTCATCACAGTTATGCAAATAAACTCTAAAACCTTTTCGATATGGCATGCCATCATCAAATATTAAATACAAAGTACAATATGCTGATATCTCTATAAATTCTCTAAATTGACAAGTCTCAACACCTGCTATAAATGAAGAAACCAGATCTGAGGCTTTTTATATTTTAAACACTAATGCCTAATCCTTAGGGCAGGATTTAGGAATCTGGATTTTTTTTTTTTAAGGGTCACAAGTTATTCTGATACAAAGCTGAATTGAGAACTGTTGCCTAGAAGACCTGTTATTTTCAACAAGAATGTCTATATAAAACACATAACAGAATCAAATATTCTCACTAAGCGGCAGATACATAAAATCACTTGAAAAAAATACACTTCCAAGCAGCTTCTGTTTACCTCTGCAGAGGTGACAGTAAAGAACGCCAATGCTAATCAGAAGCGCTAAATTTAAAAAAAAACTGCCCTCCACAGATTATTTTCCCACAACTTTATAAGTACTCCACAACCTTGTTAATTTTCATCTTTCTGCAATTAGAACAGTTATTCTTACTACCCAGTTACTTTTGGTTATTTATTGACTGATCGTACTTTGATTCAAATAAGTTTAAACCAACATGCATCTTCAAATGGGAATTTTCCTTTTATGCTTTTCAATTCTAATAGTTGATTAAAAGTTTTGTCTCCAACTTAAAGGAATGTCAAGGCACCCAAAAGCAAAGAAGAAATCTGGAGGAGAGGGCAAGAAAACATTTGATATTTTAATACCAAACCTACAGTTAGCACAGATCAAAAAAGTAGCTCTCTTCCCTGTACTCAAAGTCAAGTCACAGAAACTTCTGAGAACAGCGAACCTCCTGTCCTGGCCTGAAGCCTATCCTTTTCTTATAGGCAAGCCTCTTTCCTCCAAACTCTCTCTTGTCTGAAAACCAAAAACAGGGAGTTGGCATTTGGAGAACAGATTTATCAAGAGAAAAGTTTCTCCTCCCCCTTAACTCTTCAGGTGAAGTATCACTTTATGCCTTTTTACCATTATGGCTCCTCTCAATTCATTCTAACTTTCCCTCCTCTCTTGTTTCTTGAGACCTCTCTCTTATCTGAATCCAAATTCTATTCCAAGCCAGATACAAAAAGCAAGTAAAGTACTTAGAAAAATGCTCAGCACACAGAAGTGTGTTATTTCTTACTATCGTTTTGTACTGCTGATGTAACACTATAAGGCATGAGTGAGTCCAACCTATAGTACAATATGCAAGTCATGTTCAGTAATAATGAAGCAGAAAACGTGACTTCTGTGTCCTAGTCTAGCGCTACTCTGGAAATTCTCCAAAAATAATTACTAATGTAATAATAAGGATGCAAGAATTCAACCCTAACAACAATCCAAGCTTGTCCATTATCTTAGAACTTTTACATTAGCTATTCCTTTGAAAGGTCTTTCCCTGGATCTTCATATTGACAGTGGCAGAAGGCAGACAAATCCTAGGCAGACAGGGGGAGGTCCCCAGTAAAACCCCACCTTCAAGTCAAAAGACAGTTTAAATCCTGAAAGCCAAGCTACAAGTCAAATCCACAAACTGGACTGAGAATCTGTCTTCCCATTTGGCACACTTTCTACTGACTGATCCCCAGCCTTCACCTATTTCACATATAGCTACGCTTCCCTAATTGACTTTTTACACTGTCATGCCCAACTTTGACTGGTACCTTTGTTTTAACCTTTTTGCATACTCACAAACCACTCACCATTCTAAGCCCATAAAAGCCCGGACCCTGCCACAACGGGAGAGAGGCTACCTGACATCGAGTGGGGGCCACCCTGCGTCCCCTCTCTGCTGAGATCTGTTTCGATGCTCAATTAAATTCTTCTCCACTTTCCTCACTCTTCAATTCTCAGCATGATCCTATTCTTTTTGGACATGGGACAAGAACTCGGGACCCACCAAAAGTGGGTACACAGAACGCTGTACACTGCGGCCCTCTGTCCTCTGCTGGCAGAGGGCAACTGACCCACACAACAGAAAGCAGCAATAGGGCTGAGCCAGGCCTGCAGCCACAGACCAAAGTGGGGCAAGGGGCTGATTAGCATGCTATAACACCTGCTCAGGGGCTTCAGAGTCACGGGCATCACTGCCTAGGCACCACCACATTCCCCTTGTCTGAACGTCAGAGACCACCACTGAAGTGGCTTGAGACATGCCTAGTCCAGCCACAAGCACCATACAAAGCCTTCTTCTGTGTCAGCACTTGGAACAATTGGCCAGACCCCACATTTGCTCGCTCATACCCCCACCAAAACCAGGGGCCAAACACAGAGTCACAGTGGCCATGGGATCCATGACCGACTGCAGGCCGGGCACAAACTGGCAGGCCAAGTGAATGGAGCATCTCCCGTGGTGAACCCAGGCCCAGCAAGGTCTGAGCAGGGGCACTGCTAGCCAGAGGTCTCCAACTGGCAAAGTGACCAAGAAAAATCCTGTGTCACTATGATGAGCTCCTTCTTGTCATTCAGTTCTCAGATATTTATTTATTTATTTATTTGAGACAAAGTCTCACTCTGTCACCCAGGCTGGAGTGCAGTGGTGCGATCTTGGCTCACTGCAACCTCTGCCTCCCAGATTCAAGCAATTCTCTGCCTCAGCCTCCCGAGTAGTTGGGATTACAGGCACCTGCCACCATGCCTAGCTAATTTTTGTATTTTTAGTAGAGACAGGATTTCACCATCTTGCCCAGGCTGGTCTTGAACTCCAGACCTCATGATCTACCCACCTTGGTCTCCCAAAGTTCTGGGATTGCATGCATGAGCTACCGTACCAGTTCAATTCTCAGACATTTAAATGTCACTACTCAGACAGGTCTTCCTTCACTTCCCAATCTAAAACATTCACCCACTCATCCTATCACTGATATTCCCTACTATTTTACCATTTGTTTGCCAGAATGTCTGTCTCCTCTTTGTAAGCTCCATGAAGCAGGGACCTCAACTGCAGCCTTTACCACTATATCCCCCAACGTTTACAAAAAGTAATTTATCACAGAGTAGACACATAATGAATGTTTATTAAGTAAATAAGTAAATAAGCAAACAGCTCTATATGGTAGATGTTATTATTTCCATTTTATACATGAAGAAGCAGAGACTCAAAGGCACAACCATCAAATGGTAGAATGGGGAACTAGCCACATGCCTAGTATCAGACTCAAATCATTAATATTTTGGCTTACCTTTCTGTGTCACTTTAGAATCTACAAAGTGATAACACAGACATTATCTTATGTGCTAACATATATTCTGCTCTTAATTTCTGCAGGGCTCCCAGAAAATGAGTCAAAAATTTCCTCAAAGAGACTTCTTTTAACTATCACTTTGTGTTATTCTACGGCAGTGACCCCTTCCACAGAATATGCACAATGCTGTAGCAATGAAGAGAAATCGCCACAGCATTGTGCATAGCATATTCTCTTCATGTGGCCTTTATCATATGCTCCCTTGTATAATGGTAATTTTTATAAGTTTCCCTATTAATATGAGGTGACACAGATCCTTTGAAAAATTACATTTTAATCATCATATCCTCACTATGGCCACTACCATACCACAGATGCCAGAAATAAGCCTGTACTCTCTGAATTAACATGACTATGACAGTCATAGAATTATTTGTGTTAAAAACTTTTAATGTAGCTCACCAACTCAAATGTCATGGAATTTTAGAAATTAAAAAAACTTCAGTGATACTATTAACCTACACTTTTATTTTAAAATAAGAAAACTAAGGATTAGACAGATGAAATGACTCCTACTAGGACTTAGTTTTTTATTAGCTATTGAGAACCAGCCTCATCTGACATACCTATTTTAGATATAAGTTCAAAACACTTATTTCTTGTCCTAAATACAAATATATGACACTCATTACATATATAAATTGGTATAGTTGATTCCTTTTAAACAAATTTAAAATACAGTATGTCTTTTCAGGACAATTACTTCAATAATTAGATACAACTTAATTTTTTAATTATTAGAGTTGAAAAATATCCACAATAAGCAGCAATATATTTTTGAGAAAATTTGTTCATGATAATCAAATGTGCTAATATAAATTATTTATGACTTACTAATTCTAACATATGCTTTCTATCTCAAGAAATGTCAATCTACATTAAAATATGCCATTCCAGCCTCAAATGCTTTGGATTTCCTAAACTAATCAAATGTAAATAACACTGTTTACTACTACCTCGAAAATAAATATTACATAAGCATTTTTCTTTCATAACATTTTTTCTATAATTGCCTCAAATTGTTCTTTGTAGTGTATTACCTATCTAAAAGAATTCAAGAACCAACCCCTACATATTTTCATTGCTCTTGACTCAGTCGATCCCTTGAGAATTTAACTGTTTAACAATAAATTCATCGAATCATCTGCTCCTATTTTTCCTGATACTTTCTATTCTCATAGATGCCCAATTATGAAATAAAAAATAAATAAGTTTTGAATTTTCCAAGCTTCTATCTCTATGCATCCACTCCTTCATGCCGAAAATAGCTATAGTGTGATCAATTTTTCTTACATTCTGGCACCATCACAAAATGTAAAACAATTTTATGAAGAACACCACATTTTATAAAGAACTGATTTCAAAATGTTGAATGCATATTATAAGAGTAATACTATAGTCTTAAAAGCAAGAATATTCTCTGGACCCAAAGAAAGTTTACCTATGAACCAGAATTTCATCATTAAATATCAATTATATTGGGTGTCTTCCCCTCCCCCACCCCACCCCCATACCTGAATAGAGCTATTTGTCACATACTCTTCATGCAGTGATAAGCCTATTGTTTTTGTTACATATTCAACACAGTAAAATAATACAAGTCTTTAGACAGTGGGTTAGGCCTCTCTCATGGGCCGTGGTAGTGCTTTCTTAAACTTTACCAAAGAAAAACAAGAGAGAGAAATACTGATATTTAATGAAAAAAATCCCAAGTCACTGTTCTTGCCATCTTGCTTTGCTTAAAAAATGGCACACTACTTTTTAAACACATTGCAAAAGAGTATATGTAAGCAAAGATTCTCTCCTTTCTCGTTTTCAATTTCAGATTTTTAAATGCTAATTTTTCAGAATCAATTCTATTCATTCACCTAAAAATGTACACATTTTTGATGAAAGCCTATAATAAATCTCTATTTTCTCTTCGGTACCTGAAGGACACACTGCTATATTGTTTTGTTTCCTCTGATGCAGGCTTATGATACAACCACGATGGGGTTCAGGACACACTACTCCGAAATATGGCACCTTGGCATCTGAGTAAACACCAGAAGTAGCAAAGTCACTCTCATCTTCCCCTTGCCTCTTTTCCTTCGAAGCAGGTCAAAAAATCTAGCCAACCTTCCACAGAAGGCATAGAATTCTCATTCCAGAAGCACCCTTCCTACACTCAAAAGAAAGAAACATCCTTATCCTTGAAGCTACAATAATGCCAAGAAGAATCTGAACAAACCTTGCCCCCCACATTTTTGCCGTTATAGATTCTGAAGAACAAAGAGATTTTATAATGTTGAACAAATATAATAACAGTATAATAATAATAGTCTTAAAAGCAAGGATATTCAGAAAATCTTCTTAGAAATTTTACCTAAAGTTTACCGAGAAAATCATCAGAATTTCATCATTAAACACCAATTACATCTAATCATACTTCTACGTTACTGTCTACTCTTCATCAAATCTAGGCATAAAAATAGTTTTCCCTGTTTCTTTGTGTTTTCACGTATGAAGGTTCCTATTGAGACAGCCAGGTGGCAGGGGCTGCCCAGAAAAACTCTAGTCAGAATGTGCACTGGGGTGGAAACTTCAGAAGTTCCTAATGTTTGCAGTGGGAGGAGCCTGGCTCCTCCTCTTCCTGTGTGGAACCTGGAATTCAAACTGCAGGCGGGAAGTACTTTAGCAGGGACTCTGGCCTAGTGAGAGTCCCTGGTTCCCCCTTTTCTGCCTTATCACCCAATAAAACCCTACTTCACTCACCCTTCAAACCATCTGCAAGCCTACATTTTTGTGGCCGTGGGACAGACAAGGACCCAGTCTTTGGCCAAACTAAGGAAACATCCTACAACATTTTTGGCATGCAAAGTGGGGACTTAAGAAACTGTGTGAAATGGGGACTGAAAACCTCACTGTTGCTTCTAAGCCTTTCATACTTAGACTTCTGAAGGTGGGGAAAACCATGCTCCCACTCCCCGCCCCCCACACACACACCCCCATCGCTCCAGGCCTTTTCATGACCTTTTCCTTCCTTTTTGGGGACCCACCAGTGAGCAGCAGCTCCCCACCACTCCTCATTCCCTACCGGGGCTGGGATGCATGGCCCAAGGGTCCCACACAGCCAGTTGAGTGGTGCACACCCACGCTCCACTGCTGCAGCCTTCTCCTTCCCTGGTCAAGGGGTTTATTTAACTCTATCAGATAATAATTAAGCTTAAACTTGTCTCTTTCGTGGAAAAACCACTTGCATAAGAATAAGAGGTTCCTCCCTAGATATTTTAAAACTGTTTCTTTCCTTTCCCCATCTTTACACCATCAACAAGTTAACCTTTAAAGTTTTTTTTTCTTTCTTTTAGAAGACGTTTTACTAGGCCAGCTATCTATCGCTGTTTATACTCTCCGTAGTGAAAAAGGATTTGTGTGGCTAGTCTTGGGCTGTGGTCACTCTGGTGTGCTTTGCATGTCTGCATGGTTTGCATTGCAAGCCTCCAACTTGTTCTACATCCTGGGAGCATGACCTGTAACCACCTGGCAAGGCTTTGTTTAGCAATCCTGCCTGAGGGGATGAGCCCTCTTAGGTTCCGTATCTACAAGTTTTCCTAGCCCTGTCTCTTAAAGGTCGCCACTCAGCAACCTTGAATATTTAACAGTCTTTCCAAAATCAAACTTCAGTTTCAAAATTGTCTTCCCTGGCACCTGGCTTTTTGAATACTTCAGAGGGCAACTGAAGTGTCCAGAAAAAGAGAGGTAAACAGGATTATTTGACATGTTTAGATACATGGGATTGCTAAAATGATGTTCAGTCTTCTTTAGGTTATATTTTTGTGAATATTGCTAATATATGTTCCAAAAATCATATGGGATTTCTAAAATTCTAATGTCTAAATATATGCTGTCAACCATAATTAAGGTTAATTTATTGTAAACCATGGAGATAACCACACTTCTTTGTCAATTGTGTTTCTAACTGTAACTACCCTGGATATTTTGCTATTCACAGACAACTGTCTTCTTGAAATCCTTTTCAAAACATGGTTTATAATTCGCTATAGAACTTTAACAGATGCTCTCAAACACAGACTTCTGATAACTTTGGAGACTGTAACATTTTAATAAAGGAAAATATACAGCTCATGAAGAGCTGAAATATTCATGAATATCAAGCAAAATAAGAGTTAACTAAATGCATTGAACTCAGAAAGCTGAAGAAACCTTTTTGACTTTTAGATGGAATATTGCTGATCCTTGCTTTGTTTTTCAGAGTCAAGGAAACTTATTTTGAACTGTTTACGGCCTTTAATAATTGAGTAAGGTATATTCCTATGATCAAGATTTGCAGCATGTTTGTTTCTCTCTGCCTGGTTCCTCTAGAATTTGGAAACTATCTGTGAGTCTTCTCATAGCAATATAGTTGTTTGCATCAGTGCAATAAGAATCCATTTTTCTTTTGCAACAGAACACAATTGGAGAAAGTAGTTATTTTACCAAGGCTTTCACTAGGAGAGTATGCTTCCCTTTAAGGAGTCAATCTCAACTTGCAGAGCCAATAAAAGCCCAGTGGAAAGCTGGCCTCATATCCTTATCTACACAGTCCCTGTACAGAGTTCCTAACCTGCGGTCAGTAAAGAATATCACTTTCTAACAGGTCCAGAAGCTCTAAGTTTATCTTGGGACACGAAGAGGAGAGAATCACCCAACTCACAGGTGCTTGAGGATACAAACCCATGACTGGGCTCTGCTTTAAAGGTCTTATCTGAGAGTCCTTGTGGAACACACTTCCATCAAAGCCAATCCAAAAGGCCTATGTAGAAATAATTTTTCTTGCTGCACTTTATGCAAATATTCAGGCCAAGTATAAAACTACAGTCTATTTTGCAAACTACTCAGTCCTATGATGATGTGTTTTTTTGTTTTGTTTTGTTTTGTTTGAGACAGAGTCTCACTCCGTCACCAGGCGCCAGGCTGGAGTGCAGTGGCACGACCTCGGCTCACTGCAACCTCCGCCGCCCGGGTTCAAGCAATTCTCCTGTCTCAGCCTCCCGAGTAGCCGGGACTACAGGCACGTGCCACCATGCCCAGCTAATTTTTTTGTATTTTTAGTAGAGACGGGGTTTCACCATGTTGGCCAGGATGGTCTCGATCTCGTCCTCGTGATCCACCCGCCTTGGCCTCCCAAAGTGCTGGGATTACAGGCATGAGCCACTGTGCCCGGCCGATGACGTGTTTTTTAATAAACATGAAGACTGGACAGGAAGAATCATGTTTCAAAACTTACCATATATTTGTCATTAAATTCTAAACTCACTAGTTGTTTTTAAGTTTTCGCCTATATTTTAGACTAACCCTGCTTGTCCCTGTAAACCAACCAGCAATCTCCAGCTGCAGTTCAGAACAAAAGTGATGGGTAATGTAGAAGTGTGGATCAATATTCTAGTTCTGAGCAATTATCCTGCAAATCCTGCCAGATGATGGAAATAAATAGGATGCCCATCACTCAGAAGTTTCCTTTTGGGAAAGTAAGACCAAGGGAGCTAACCAAAGCCAAGCACCATGTACCCAAATCTTAGGACCAGTTATCTGGGTGTGTCACAGGACATCCTTTCCTGTCCCTTGTTGGAGGAGGACTCAGTTCCACAGTTTCACCTTAGCATTTGGCTTATGATAAGGAGTTCATTCAACTGCTTTGAGACATATTTCTGTCCCAGACTCAATTCCAAACTTTGGGTCAGAGCCCTAGTAAAGAAAACTGGATCTGAGATCCAGAGGCAGACAATAAGGGAAGTTAAAAGGCAGGTGAGCGTGGCTGATTCCTCCCAATTAAGCCAAGCCCAAGCTTCCTGTTTGGATAAAGGCCACATTAGTACCCATGGCATAAATGCAGTCTAGGGAACTCCAAGGCTACTGACAGCAGGTGGGAAAGAGACATAGGTAAGAGTGGATAATTCCTAATCTCTAGGCGCCCCTGTTTCATGGGGGCAAGCCACTTTGGTACTCATGGCAGCATCTGCCAAGGTCACCGGAACTCAGGGATGCAAGGACAGAAGATGGTAAGAGGACGCTCTTCCCTCTCTCCCTCAGGTACCCCGCGTATCTGCTAGAAAGAGAAGGGAACCAGAGACACCTGATCCTTCTTTCTAGGTGGACAGCCATTCATCTTCAGTCTGTACCCCTTTTAAATGCACCCTGAACTCCCGGGACTCCTTTAAAAGACATCTTCTTTTTTCCTTTTTTCTCCTCTGTCCTCTCTTCACTGATAGGTAGTTGTGTCTCTGTACTAAGGGACAGTTCCCTTGGATGCATCCTCCAGACTGGAAAGAGTTAATTTCCCAAACCTTAAACTGGTTGGCTTAGGATTGGGCTCAGGGGAAGGGAACCTAAAAGCCCAACATGGTGGCAAAAGGGTAACTTGTTTTGCCAGTTGGGCTTTTGCTCTTCCTGTCCCTGTGCAAACTGTTACCAGACTTCGGGATTTTTGAGTTGCCCTTATCCCTCCCCTTGTTTCATTTTGATACATGTTTTCTAATAACCTGGTTTGCCTGTTCTTGCCTTCAGGCCATCAAACTCCAAACAATCATGGAACCCGAGCCTCTGACATGGCCCCTTCTCCTAGAGGAAGCAGTTAAGATCGGTCTTCGTCCTTATCCTTAATCTAACAGCAGTTAGATATACTTCTTTAGAGAGGGGAATGAGACAGCATGGTAGGACGGCCTCTCCAGAAAAACTCCAACCATAATGAGCATGGGGGTGGAACCCTGAGAATTTGCCCTGTTTGCAGAGGGGTGTAGCCTAGCTCTTCCTCTTCCTATGTGGGGGCAGGAGGCATTCCTATAGCAGGGACTATAGCCTAGCAAGAGTCCCTCTTTCCCCCTTTTCTTCCTTTTCACCCAATAAAACTCCGCTTTACTCATCCTTCAAACCGTCTGTGAGCCTAAATTTTGTGGCTGTGGGACAGACAAGGACCTCATCTTTAGCTGAACCAAAGAAAAGTCCTAGCCGGACGAGATGGGTCATGCCTGTGATCCAAGCACTTTAGGAGGCCAAGGTGGGCGGATCACCTGAGGTCGGGAGTTCAAGACCAGCCTGACCAACATGGAAAAACCACATCTCTATTAAAAATACAAAATTAGCTGGGCATGGTAGCACATGCCTGTAATCCCTATCTTGCTTTTCCTCAACCTCACATGAAATCAGACACCAAATCTTTACTTCCCTAACACCTCTCAAATTCGTCTTTTCCACCATCCCCACTGCTACTGCCTTTCTTCAGGTTATCATCACTTCTTATGTTGGCCACAATAGCTTTCCTACTTTTTATTCACTGCCTCTAGTCTTGATATTCTTTTCACTGCAGTAACAGTGACTTTTCTCAATTATAAATCTACAGTCATTCAGAAGTTAAAAGCCTTCAGTGGTTCCTGTCTACCTGAGGATAGTCTCTAAAGTCCTGACATGGTAATGACCTATCTATCTGTTCAGAGTAATTACCCACCCATGTCCACTGATGCTTCATCAACATCTAATTTCCTACAAATCCTAAACATACAATATTACATCAGATTTATGAAGTAGCCCAACTATTGTCTCTGACTGAAATCCCCTTCTCTGCTTAGTCACACTTCAAACACCTGATCTATCTACCAGAATTAGTTGCTCATTCACTGAATCATTCATTCATTTATGTTAGGCTGAATACACAAAGGACTCTGCCCAAAAGGCATACAGACTAGATAGAAGACAAATAAGTAGGTAGTCAATTAATAATAACAATAATAGCTATTATTTATTGTTTATCAGGTGACAAGCATTGTTCCAAGGGTCTTAAATGAATTAATATTTATTCATTATGATGATCCTTTGAGGTGGCATAATTATAATCCCCATTTCAGAGACTACTAATATCTTACCTAAGGTTATACAGCTGTGAAATATACACCAGAGTAAACTAGATACAAATCTAGGGAGTCTAACTGAACTCCAATAAGGGCAATAAGGGTGATCAGTGCTCACTAGTGCTGCTTCTGAACTATGTATATACTTCCATTGTTGCATTACCGTCTAGTATTGTAACATTTTTACCTGTATATTGTTTACTGTTTAAGAACAGAGAATAGATAATACTCATTCAAATATCCCCAACACAGCATAACACCTATCATATAATGCATAATACCTATCACACTGTAGGCACTCAATGTTTAATAAACTAAACTAAGCACTAAAAATCATTTCTAAAATGAATACTGGCATCTCAGTGGAATTATAAGTGATACAGAACTTTGGCCTTTCCTGTTCAATATAGTGACACTTCAAGTAGAAATGCTCTCTTGATTTCCTTACCTTGACCCCTAATAAAACCTAAACTAAGGAAAGAATCTTATTAAAGCCACTACCAATAAGGACAACAGAACTAGTAAAACTTGTTACGACCTATTTCCTAGGAATGTTGACATTTTAACAAACAGCAAAGCTTTAAGTCAGTGGAGTCAGCATGTAATAAGAAAATATCAAATGTTTATTCATTTAGAAAGGCTTTTAGAGCAGAAATCTTTTTGGCAAACAGTTTTCAAACAACCCCATATGAGCAGAGTGTTCCTCATAGATCAGGATCACACATTACTGAATTTTACCAGCCAAGAGCCTATTGTCTTAAAGGGATATGGGTAAGCACAGTGTCAATGTTTCCTATGTTACAAATCCTTAGATTTTCTTTATAAACTCTTCATATAATATATAACTAATTTAAATAGTGATATCAATAGTCAAGATGGTACAAGTAAGGAAAAACCAACTATAAGTAGAATACAATAAAAAAACAAAAAACTAGTGCTCATGAAGAAAAGTTTTCAGGAAAAAAAATCCTAACTTATCATAATTTTCCATTTCTCATAAACATTTATGTGTAAGTTTCAAACATTTATGTGTAAGGATCAAACTGCTTAGATTCAATTCCTGGTCTACCACCTAATAACTCACCTGTGCCTAAGTACAAATCCAGAAAATGGAGGTAATAATGGCACTTACACACTTACACTTCAATAGGATTTACTGAAGATTACACAAATTAATCCATGTAAAGTACTTAGAAGAGGGTATGGTATGTAGTGAACTAATTAAAAAATAATTAGTAGTGGCTATTACTACTATTTCTTACAGTAATAGTAATAGAAAATATTGATCTACTGAGTAAAGATCACAGAAAAACCTTATGATAGAGCTTGACATAATGGACATTTATAGGATGCTCCACTCAACAACTGTAGAACACACATCCTTTACAAGTACTTTTGAAAAATTCACCACAATAGACCATATTCTGAATCATAAAATAAGTCTAAACAGTTTAAAAGAATTCAAATCATATAGAGCACACTATGTGAGCAAAATGAAACTATATCAGAAGTCAATAGCAAAAAAAAATTAATAATAACTAGAAAATCTAAAAAAGTTGGAAAATCAGACAATATACTTCTAAATTACCCATAGGACATAAAAAAAATAACAAGAGAAGTTAGAAAATATTTGAAATACAATTAAAATGAACACACAATATATCAAGATTTATGGAATGCAGTTAAAGCAGTGGTTAGAGGGAAGGCTGAAACCTCAGAAATGAAAAGGTATTAGAAAAAAAGCAGAAAAAAAAAATGTTCAGATGAGTGTAGTGGCCCACACCTGTAATCCTAGCACTTTGGGAGGCCAAGGCAGGAGAATCGCTTGATCCCAAAAGTTTGTGACCAGCCTGAGCAACATAGCAAGACCCCATCCGTACAAAAATAAAACACCAAGCATGATGGCATGTATCTGTAGTCCTAGCTACTCGGGAGGCTGAGATGGGAGACTCACTTGAACCAGGAAGTTGGACACTACAGTGAGCTATGGTCGTACCACTGCACTCCAGCCTTAGTGACAGAGCAAGACCCTGTCTCTAATAACAATAATAATAATAATAAATGATCTAATATTCACAAGAAGCTACAAAAAGAAATACAAGTGAAACTAAAGCAGGAAAAATAATGGAACAACAATAAACAGAAGAGAAAACAGAAAAAAAAAAATAAGAAAATCAAATCTGGCTCTTTGAGGGGAAAAAGTCAGTAAGTTGTGGACTTCTACCTAGACTGATTAAAACAAAGGGAGAAAACAAATAAATTAACCAATGCCAGGAATAAAAGAAGATCTTACAAATCCTATAGATGTTAAAAAATGAGGCAATATTTTGAGCAATAGAATAGATAAAATTGAAAAATTCCTTGAAAGACGAATCACATTTCAAGAAATTTAAATAATAATAAATGGATAGCCAGGTGCAGTGGCTCACGCCTATAATCCCAGCACTTTGGAAGGCTGAGAAGGGTGGATCACAAGGTCAGGAGTTCAAGACCAGCCTGACCAATATGGTGAAACCCTATCTCTACTAAAAGTACAAAAATTACCCTGGCATGGTGGCGCATGCCTGTAGTCTCACCTACTCGAGAGGCTGAGGCAGGAGAATCACCTACTCGAGAGGTGAGGCAGGTGGAGGTTGCAGAGTGCCAAGATCGTGCCACTGCACTCCAGCCTGGGCAACACAGCAAGACTCCATATCAAAAAAATAAACGGAATAAATCCAATATCTACTAAAGAAAGCATATTAATAATTTAAAAAGCTTCCCACAAAGTAAACTACAGGCCCAGATGGTTTCACTGGTGAACTCTATCTAACAACTAAGGAAGAAATAATACAAATCTTACAAAAATTCTCCCAGTAAATATAGGAAGAAACAATTTCTAACTCATTTTTTTTGGGGGGCACAAGACAAGATGAATACTAAAATCCAACAAGACATTATAAGAAAACTATAAACAAGTATATCTGATAAAAATAGACATAAAAATTATTTTAAAAATATATATAAATATAGAGTGATATATAAAAAGAATACCATCATGACCAAAGGAGACTTATCCTAAGGAATGCAAGGTTGGTTTAATATTTAAAAAGAAAAAAAATTAAAAAAAAAAACCAATGTAATTCAATATATGGATAAGAAAAAAATGGGGAAAAAACCCAATAGATGCAGAAAAACATTTGATAAAGTTCCAACACAGTTTACAGGGAGAAAAAAAACTAAGCATGACAAGAAAAAGAATGTATAGGCATTCAGGTTGGAAACTACTTTTATTGACAGACAGCATGATCATATATAGACAAAGCATTAAGAATCTAGAAAAGAGCTGGGCACAGTGTCTCATGCCTATAATTCCAGCACTTTAAAAGGCTGCAGTGGGAAGTTTGCTTGAGTCCAGGAGTTTAAGACCAGCCTGGACAACACAGCAAGACCCCATCTCTACAAAAAAATTAAAACTTAGCCAGGTGTGGTGGCATATGCCTGTAGTCCCAGCTACTTCGGAGGCTGAAGTGGGAGGACTGCTTGAACCCAACAGGTCAAGGCTGCAGTGAGCTATGAGTACAACACTATACTCTAGCCTAGGCAACAGACCAATACCTTGTCTCCAAAAAAAAAAAAATCTAGAAAAGCTACAAAAACACGTTAATTTAGCAAGGTTGCAGGAAATATGGCTAAAGTACAAAAACCAATAGTCTTTATATATTCTAAAACTAAAAACAATAAAAATTAAAATTTAAAGAATGCAACTTATAGTAATATCAAAAACATGTGTGTTCTGGGGATTTATATCAGCAAAATGGCAGAATAGGAGGTCCCAAGCTCTTGTACCCATCACAGAAATACCAACCAGCAAGTATCCACATACAAGAACATCTTTGCAACAATTACAGAAGACAAAACTTAGAAAAGTTGTATTGGAAGCATAAGTGGAACAATTTCAATGTGATCATGTTGCCACTACCCCAGGCCAGCACAGTCTCATGCCAAGAGAGATCTGCTGAGTCTATGGTTTTGCCAGCAGACAAAAAACAGCATAAGGTGAACATCTAGCTTCCCCAATATTCCAGGATGCTTCCCAAAAGGCCAGATTCTGTCTCTTCTCCTACAGAATACTGAGAAATTGTCAGGACAAGACCACATGCAACAAGCACATGTATCTTGGCAATGGCACCACATCCTGCTGACAGCTTCACCTGACAAGGAGTCCAGGCAGCAGCTTCTCCCACCTGAATAGCAATCCTGGCACCCAGTCTGTCCAGGGAGTATAGTTGGAAGTACTGTGTGGCTGGTTTTCCCAGTCAGCTATCCAGCCCAGCTGCAGAGCACAGCTGGCAACTATGCCCAGACAGGGAACCAAGCCAGCAGCCCTAAGTATAACCTGCAGTCCCACTCAACCAGGGAGCCTAGCCAATGACTACATCAAATAGTGAGGCACAGCCTCCAGCCCCAGTCAAGTAGGGAGTCCAACCAGTAGCCCCACCTGACTGTAACACCATCCAGCTGTAAAGCCCAGCCAGCAACCCTGCCCAACTGTGGGGCACAACCTGCAGCCCCACCTAACCAGAGGCAATTACAAAGCCCAGCCAACAGTCCTACTTGACCTCAGATACCAGTCAGTGGGTCTGCCCAACCATAGAGTTCCAACCAACCTTAGAGCAATGGCAGTAGCCCCACCAGATCAGAGATCCACGCCTCACTTGCCTGCATATGCTACCAGCTGGCCCATCCAGAAGCCCAGGCTTAGCAGACTAATAAAGGTCCTTCCTTGGCCAAAGTGAACATGTAAAGGCTGGAAGAGGTAATCACTTCCTAAATTGTGCAAACACTAATACAATGCTATGCAGATCACAAAGCATCAGGGAAACATGACATCACTAATGGAAACTAATAAAGCTATAATAACTGACCCTAAACAAATGAAGATATGAAACTAACAAAGTATTTAGAATAATCATCTTAAAAATTAGTGAACTACAAGAAAACACAGACAACTAAACTAATTAGGAAAACAATACATCAAATGGTGATTATTCATGTGTATAAACTGGTCAAAACTCATCAAAATGTACTATTAAATGGGTGCATTTAACTGTATGCTAATTACGTCAATAAAGTTGATTTAGAAAAGAACTCTGAATGTGGACTCCAAAATTTCACGTGATCAGCGTCCTAGTTTCCTCTCATCATCAATTACTGTGCTTCCCAGTCTTTTTAGTTCTCTGGGCATTTATACTTGCTTTTTTTCCCACTTACACCTAATTAATGTCTGTTCCTGTTAGATCTCGGGTCAAACGACTTTCTCCAGTTTACTTTCCCAGCTTCTGTTTCCATCCTCTTGTCAAGTGCTCTTCTTGCTCCCATAAATGGAAAATCAATGAAAATGAAATGCCATTTGGCCCTGAGTGGACACTAAACAGGAACAAAACAGACCTTCATACACCCTCAATGCTCACACATAAAGTCCTGCTATATTTGAGAGAAGAAAGCTGCCAAGAAAAAACAGTTTGGGAACAGGGCATCTCATCTACTTTGGTGTTACCCCTAGGAGTCTGGTCTAAACCTGCTTGGGTACAGGACAAGTTCTAGTTCCATTCAACAAATCCAAAACTCTCAGAATGAAAGAAAAGTTCTAGGTGTCTAAATCACTTAAAACTGAAATCAATGCATTCTCTCTTTATTTCTTTAAAGTAGTAACGGCCTAAACCCATATTTTCAAAGGTAACTTAGAATTGCATTAGGTACTCACCTAATTCCTTCTTTATACCAACGTTCTGTAGTCTAGACCAGCATCTCTAGATTACCATCAACCACCCCAAACCAACCCACTCTTTGGAGCTGCAGAAAGAAGCTAGTCTGGCCTTAAAGCAGCATAGTCTGGATTAGGTAAGGAGTTGTAGTCTCAGATCTTGCGAAAATTACTCACATGAATTTTAACAATTACTTTAACTTTCTCTCTCTCTCTCTCTCTCCATATATATATTTAATGAACTAATGATATATGTAAATGAACCAATATATATTTATATATATAAATGAACTAATGATCTTAGGAACTAATTTTATTTATATATATATATATATATATATATATATATATATATATATGAGAGAGAGAGACAGAAGATAAAGTAATTGTTAAAATTCCTGTAATTATTGCAAATAATTATATAGAGAAATGAACTCATGATCTTAAGAGTTAATGATATATATATAGATAGATATAGATATAGACATATAAAGAGAGAGACAGACACACAGATAAAAGTACTAGAACTGGGAAAAACCTAACTTTTTCTCATATCTCTATAAGGTACAATTTACATTATAGTAATTCATCATCATTAGAAAAATGACAACTCACTTTCTATACAGCTCCTTTATTCATGATTATGCAACTAGGAATAATTCTTTGGGTCAAAATGAAGAGTTATTGGATAATCGTAACAAGTAAGCTATTTTTAAAAAGGAAGGACAGAGGGTGGGGAGGAAGGAAGAGAGGGAAAAACTCTCATAATAAAATATTAAAAGATGCTCAGGAGACTGAAGTTTGAATAGTGCTCATATAACCTTCATTAGCATATGCTATAAAAGCAGTTCACACAGTAGTTAAAGGTGAGTCAAATAACAGCCATAATAATTTTATGAAAGATTTTTTTTAAACCACAATAATTTCCAAGTACATAGTATATGAAGACAAAATGAGCCATGGCAAGTTTTTTAATATAAAAATGAGTAAGAGGCTTCTATATTTGTTCCCTGTGCCGATGCCTGCTTTTATCACACAGCAGTTCCCATATTATAGTATATGAAGCAACAAGCATTTTAAAACTTGGGAGAACAGAAGTACTAACAAAAACAGCATATAAAAGATTTTCATTATTCTAATAGAACATTTTTATCCTGATTTTTAAAAACTGATACTATTAGAATTCAAGTTATTTTCCATTATTATCTGCTTCCTTCACTATAACACAAAAATTACATCCTTTACTAACACTGGCTAATTGAAGGATATCATAGAAACCATAATTTTGTTTATTTAATATTAAAATAATTTTATAACCTTACTAAGTCAAACAAGATGTTCATATAAAGCTGTCTGTCTAATATTACAGGCAGAAATAACAATAGAAATTAGGTCTTTCTTGGAAACTTTTTCATTAAAATTTTATAAGCCTATGATATTTCTGTGCATTGCCTTTTTGGTTTTAAGTAATTGTATGTAAAAGGCAAAAAAGTTATTTTACATGCAGAATCAATATTTCTGTTAAGAAGGTTTATGACATTGCAGGTTTCTAGGGAAAAAATATATAATTATTAAACTAGCTGGGTTTTTTAGCTTATATTACCTAGATGTGAATTTTTCAAACACTCTATTGGTTGACTTCAAATATCATTTGATTTCTTTGAGGAATTGTATTGCTTTGCAACTTCAGGAATTATCTTGGCATTAAAGAAGAGGTGTGGAAAGGAAAATGTATGTTACCATATGAAGAGAACAAAAAGGTCCTACCTGTTTCAATCTCATGAAGAAAGTCTCTGTGAAAGTCTTTCTGCTGAAATACCAAAATCGCTCATTTGCAGGGTACACACGGACTACTGTCTCCAGGAGAAAGCGAACAGGCTCTACCACCTCTGTGACTACCATATCCACTGCTACAGTCATGTATACTCGTTTATCTGTAGCAGAAATTTTCAGGGTTTTATGTCAGTTTTATTATTCCTTGATTATTTTAAACAAAGTTTCCTCACTTATGAAAGAATTAACGTTCTTTACAATTATAGTAACTTCTATATTTATATTTAAATGTTCTATTGACATTATGATTAAATAAGTATGCAAGTATTCTAAGCATGTTTCTTAGAAACTAATGATCCTAAGTGTACATTAATAAACTGCCTGACAATTTTTCTTTTTCCATTCCCCAAATTAGATTAATATAAAAATAAATAAAATACAATAATAAAGGATATCTTTTATTCTAAAACTATTTGACTTCTCAAAGAACCTCTAGAAAATCACAGAGATTTGTCCCTTCATCTTATAAAAAAGATAACAGAAATTACTAAGTTAAATAATGAGTTGCATGGGAAGAACTGTCAAAAGAGACACTCGCCTTCTCTGTGTTAAACTTGTATACATAAAATGTGATTGAAAGCTGGGAGTGATGGCTCACAACTGTAAAAATCTTTGGGAAGCCAAAGCAGGCAGATTACTTGAATCCAAGAGTTCAAGACCACCCTCGGCAACATGGCGAAACCCCCAACTCTACTAAAAATACAAAAAATTAGCTTGGCATGTTGGTGCACGCCTGTAGTCCCAGCTACTCAGGAGGCTGAGGTGGGAGAATCACCTGAGCTCAGGAAGTTGACCCTGTAGTGAGCCATAACTGCACCACTGCACTCCAGCCTGGGCAACCAGAGTGAGACTCAGTCTCAAATAAACAAACAAAAAAAAATGTTACTGATATAAATACTTCCATGCTGTATGCTTCAAGAAAAGTCTCCAGAGATTTTTCAGTACCCTCATTGTTGTAATACATATTTACCCTTAGGAAAAATTAAAGTTTCAAAGAAATAGTCCTGTGTAGTTTTCATATATATATGAATATACATATAAATATTCATGTATGTGTGTGAGTATATATACACATATAGCTGAGTCCTGATGAGTGCTTTTAGACAACAACAGTATGTTTTATCAGCCAAAATTCTAGTTATGATTTGAAGTGTTTACTAGGCCACACACTGCCTTTAATTAGAATCTAGAATCTTCTAGGCCAGTGTCTATAGGTTTCTTCAGTTTCACTATGACGGGTTGAAACATGAATTTCATTTTATTTTATTTACTCTGCTTGATATTCATTGAGGTTTTTGTTTTTGGTTTTTGTTTGTTTTGAGATAGAATCTCGCTCTGTTGCCCAGGTTGGAGTGCAATGGAGCAATCTCGGCTTACTACAACTTCCACCTCCAGGGCTCAAACAATTCTGCCCCAGCCTCCCGAGGAGCTGGGATTATAGGCACCCATCACCACACCCAGCTAATTTTTAAAATATTTTTATTAGAGACGGGGTTTCACCATGTTGTCCAGGCTGGTCTTGAACTCCTGACCTCAGGTGACCCATCCACCTCGGCCTCCCAAAATGCTGGGGTTACAAGTGTGAGCCACCGAACCTGACCTCATTGAGGTTTCTGAACCAATGGCCTGGTTATTTCATACCATTTTGTAATTTCCTCATTCCTTTATAAATATTTTTAAAGCCTATTTGTCTACAAATTTTAGTTCTCTGTTAAAGTCCAAATAACCAAGGCTATCATTAGAAGAAACTCTCAATAGTGTTTTTTAATATAACATTTAGTTTCATCAACTACTACTCTATCAATATCAAATTCAGTAACAATTTTATCACATTCTTACTAAATAGAGTCTTACTAAACACACCTGCCAATTCAAGAGAAACTAAAATTCGTTAGACATTGTACTTGACCTGGAGAACCTTAGAGAAAGAAGTAATAAAAACACAAGACAGAATGTAACATTCAACTGAATCTTAGTGCAGTGGAAATATCCAAGACTTTTCATCTCTCAGGGCCTAAACTTCTTCCATAAAAATCAAACTTTTTGATCACAGATTCTCTGAGTAATGTGTAATTTCAAGGACATCATTTAGAAATTTTAAAGATTGGGGTAACATTTTTGTGTGGCATGTGAAATAATTTTAAATTTAAAATACATACTTTGGATCAGAACATTATAATATACTATTATATAGTTTATTTTAATAAATATAGTTTATTAGTAATAAACTAATAAATTAAAATTTTATTAGCTTAGTGATAATTTTTAAATTTATTTATTAAAATTTTAATTTATTAGTTTATTAATAAACTGATAAATATAGTTTATTAAAATAAACTATATAATAGTATATTTTCTTTTATTTGTGGAACAAATGTATATTTTATTGCAAAATAAAATTAAACTAGGTGTTACATTAAAAACATAAAAACTTTTTATAACTTGATATGCAAAATTCTTATGTTTTGTTTTTCAAAACTGTCAACTGGCTTATTTTTATCATTTTTGTGGCTTCTTTCTGAACAAGAATAAGAAAGAAGGTTACAGGTATTTGCATGCCTGCCTCCAGAATTAACAAATTGTGGGTGTAAAAATTATTTACTGTTAACAAATGAAAAGTTAAATTTTATATAATCTTTTCTTGTTTTTAGCTCTCATTTTTAGACAGCTTAATATGTGATCAAATGGATGTGATTTACATACACAGTGAATATTCTCTTCAGAAAATGAAAGAATAATTATCATTATAATGCCCTTTATTAACATATTATATTTTCGTATCAGTATTCATGAAAGTTTCTTGTCATTAACCGAAAGTCTACTGTGGGTATAAACTAAATAATATAAAATTAATGACAAAACAAACTGATTCGTTATATTCTAAATACAAATTAATGGTTGAATGATGGTAAAGGATTTAGGATAGCAATATAACTCATTGGGTAGTTTAAAAGTAGATGATGAAGGGGCAAAAAAACATAGGCAATTAACAGCTATCTGGATAAAGTAAGAATAAGAAAACACAATGGAAAAATGACAAATGTAACTAACATTTACATATTCTGTTCAATATTAGATATGATAAATAAAATGAAAAGATGAAAAAACTAAGAAAAAACTATCTGCTACAATTGAAATCTTTGCTATATATTACTAGCATACCAAAGGCCAAAAACTGGAGTCAATAATTAATAAATGAAAAACTATTAAGTAAACTATAATATAAAAATAGTTAAAATAGTAATTTTAAAATATTCAAAATTCCAAAATATTTCCTTTTCATCATTTTCTTTAATATTTCTCTGTCACTACTCTCCCCAAATGAAACAGTTCTATACTGGTTTATGAAAAACAAAGCCCAGATGCTTTCTCTATAATCTATTAAAATTAATTCAGGCCAAGTGCAGTGGCTCATCTGTAATCCCAGTGCCTTGGGAGGCAAGAAGATGTCAAGGCTAAAGGTTCAAGACTAGCCTAGGCAACAAAGCATGACCCATTGCTACAAAAAAAAAATTTAAAAATTAGCTATGCATGGAGGCACACACCTGTAGTTATATTTAATAGGTACTTAGGAGGCCGAGGTAGGAGGACTGCTTGAGTCCAAGAGTTTGAGGTTACAGTGAGCTATAATGAGCCTGTACTCTACCCTGGGCAACAGAGTGAGACCCTGTCTCTTAATAATAACAATAACAAAATTCATATATCTTTTGGGGAGGATTCTTTTAAATGTGCAGATTCCCCCATAGAAGCATAAAGTATAAGAATGAATCTCAAATTCTCAATAAAAAGAGTATGTCCCCTTTAAGCAAGTTCCAAATTAAAAAAATGACAAAACAACATTGTTCATAATATAAGATGTAAAGCAAATAATAAGGGATCTTTTAAGAAAAAGTCACCTTTTGGGGTTTCCTCATTAAGTGCCAGAAATATTGGTGCATTGGGGTTCCACATGCCAGTGATAACATAAGCTCTCCCATCATAGCTCTTTCCCATGGATTCCTATAAAAATTCAAACAGTATTTACTGTTAAAAGACACATCAAGAAAATCACCACTTTGAATTATATCTACTTTAAGCAATCCAATTTGTTAAAATTTGGATTTACATTCAAGCAAAAGCTTTATATTCATTGTAAATTCTTTTCATCCTATAAAAGCAGTTCTTTAAATATTAAATTCTTCTACAGCTTTCTTCAAGCACGTTTCTATTTAAAGACATGTACCCTTGGATAAAAGGTGGCATACACTTACATGCTGAATCACAAAAGCATAATATTGTTACAGAGTTATATTTAACTTGATCTTGATGCCAACTGTCCAAATCTCATGTACACATAAGGATGTGTACAGTTTCTATTAAAACAATGATATAGATCTAGCTAAAGATAGTTAAAATGAACTAATAGCTAATCACAGCAGGGAAAGTTAATATTTTTCTTCTGATGTTCTAATTTTTAATAAATTCTTAAAATATTAATTTACTTTATAGGAATTAATACCTTTAAAATTAACACTTTTCTATTTTCTGTATGTCAGATATTTGTATATTTTCTTACATTCGTAAATTAGTATCAGGAGACTAATTTTGGTTTGTAAACAACACCCAAGTTTATTAAGTCTCTCCCTCTACTGTTACACATATTCCCTCTTTCTTCCCTTCTCTCCTTCCTCTTCTTCTCCTCCATTCTTTAAGACTTTACCAAGCCAGCTCTTGACTCTCACTAAAAAAGCCAGCAACTCCCATAGCAAAAGCAAGGCTACTTGTAGCTTGTGTATATGTGTGTGGAGAGAGGAGGGGTAAAGGTTGTCCTATGAAAGAACAACACACATCATACAAGTATTTCCATATGCAAATGAACAGTATCTACAATATTTCAATTTTTATAGCAATTTCCTCACATTATGAATAGAGACTGTTGAAAGGGTCAGATTAAAACAAAGAAAAACTTTTTTCATTATTGCCCATTCACAGGTGAATGCCCCCCTATAAAATTGTGTCAGTCATTTGGTAATTACTATGTATATTTTTCTAGTGTATTAGTAATATTTCACTAATCAGATTGTGTAGCTTGAGTGCAGGGACCATGCACTGCAGAGATGAAATACACTCAAGGTCATATGTAAATGAAACCAACTCAGCAGCCCCAACACACTCAAATGTTAATGGTCTCTCTCTCCCCTCTACACACACACACACACACACACACACACACACACACACACACATATACAACTCAGCAGCCCCAACACACTCATATGTTAATAGTCTCTCCCCTCTACACACACACACACACACACACACACACCTCAGCAGCCCCAACACACTCATGTTAATGATCTCTTTCTCCCCTCTACACACACACACACACACACACACACACACACAACTCAGCAGCCCCAACACACTCATGTTAATGATCTCTTTCTCCCCCACACACACACACACACACACACACACACACACACACACAAAGAGACATGTACACAGGCCACTATCCTTCATCTCTACTCTCTAATTAGGGCTCCATTTGGAACAGGAATGGGCATCTAACCCAAAAAGAATTCAGTCC
Organism: Alouatta palliata; assembly: GCA_004027835.1. NCBI lineage: Eukaryota > Metazoa > Chordata > Mammalia > Primates > Atelidae > Alouatta > Alouatta palliata. Next base: position 80,145 of record PVKV010002808.1, on the reverse strand, counting down.
ATTTCAAGATCAGAACTTGTGCTGTGCTTTAGTGCTCAGAATCTCTTTCAATTAAGAAATACCAAAGAAAGTGGGCAGTCACCAGTGGAAGCTAAAAGGTTTTCATGAGAAGTCAGGCCATGATAAGCCACATATAAGGCAAAGTTATAAGATAACAAATATGAAGTAGGGAAAAAATATATAAAGAACAACAGAGTATTAGAAAACTGTTAAGTGGTAAGAGAAATGGAGAAAACAAACATTAAAAAATCCTTAAAAATTATAAATCATGCAGACAAAACACAAAGGCAGATTATGAGAAGCAGGAAGGGAGAGAGGGAGCGAGTGTAAGACAAAACAGCAGAAAACATCATACATGTAATACTGTTTCACGAAACTCTTACTTTTGCTTTTTTGCACATTACAAGTATGCTAGATCACAATATAAAATGTATTTTTAACTGTGGGTACAGCTACTGGTCTAGTGTTAATATATGGCTAATTATAAAGATTCATGAACTTTCTGAGGGATCTCTAGGACTTTAAAATTTTAAATTGTGTTCCAGTTCTAAGAAACCTGGTTCTACTGAGCTTTCTGCTTTTCTTAGTACCTTGCTGTTAGGCTTTTCCCAGGTATCAATGACTGTGTATCAAAAATTCTCATTTTTGGCTGGGTGCAGTGGCTCACGCCTGTAATCCCAGCACTTTGGGAGGCTAAAGCAAGTGGATCACCTGAGGTCAGGAGTTCGAGACCAGCCTGGCCAGCGTGGCGAAAACCCATCTCTACTAAAAATACAAAAATTAGCCAGGCATGGTGGCACACACCTGTAATCCCAGCTACTAGGGAGACTGAGGCAGGATAATAGCTTGAACCCAGGAGGCAGAGGTTGCAGTGAACCAAGATCACACAACTGTACTCCAGCCTGGGCAACAGAGAAAGACTCTGTCTCAAAAAAATAAAAAATAAAATCTCATTTTCTTATTCCTGTACTACAAGTATCTTGACCAAAAATATTCTCATTATTGGAAGAAAATGGAATCTCTGTTACTTGCACTCTCTCCAAAAAAACTAATTTTGTGTGTACACACACAAACACACATACACACAGAGTCACCTGTTGCTTAATGATAGGGATACATTCTAAGACATGTGTTATTAAAGTGATTTCTTTGTGCAAAAATACCATACTTACAAACACCTAGATGGTATAGGGGCTACACACCTAGCCTGTTGCTCCAAGCCTACAAACTTGTACAGCATGTTACTGTACCGAATACTGTAGCAACTGTAACACCAAACTATTTGTGCACCTAAGCACAGAAAAGGTACAGTAAAAATACATTATAATCTTATGGGACCACCTTCAAAGTATGGGTCCTTCATTCACGGAAATATCCTTACTCAGCATGTGACTGTTATATAAGTAATCTGGCTATTTCACTGAAAAATATATCTTCATTTATAAGTAGGACTTTCCTTTCCCTTCATGAGGCTCACATGCTATTTGGGGGTGTCAGAGAGGGAGCAAAAGTATTAATATCTTGTTCTAGAAGGTGGAATTAAGACTAACTAGACAAAGTTACAAGAACTCTAATTTCAGGTGATTATAAAAAAATAACTTTGTAATAACCAGAACTGTCCTTTAGACTTTAACATAAGGTAATGAGTTTATTTTCATTAAAAGCAGTCTAGCTGAGAGTCAATGTCCACTATGAAGATTAACAACTCTGGGTAATAACAAATCACAACTGTTAACCATTGCAAATAAAAACTCCCTCTCATTTGCCCAACTACGTGTTGCAAGTAAGCCCCTTCTCTAAGAGCATGAATGCTGACAACTCTTTTGATTTAGATATGAACTCAAAGGTGGGGAGGACTGCCCTGCAAGTTAGAGAGACATGGTGAAGGAGCCTCAGAAGTTTATACCAGTCCTATAATTCTATAATCTGAATTTAGGTTTTATGGACAAATCCCTGCAGTAATTCATCTTAATCTTTTCAACTCTGAAAGACCATGATTAATTAGGACCCAGGATCTTAAAAATTTTTAATACCTCAATCCTCCGAACCTACTTTCTCAAGGAATTTTCAGGTCTCCAAAATGCTAATGGTTTGCCTTAAGTAAAACCACTTTCATTACTGAGATGTCGTTAAAAATATATATATATAAGAGACATGGATCAATAGCTAATTTATGTTTTAATACTCAATTCAACTGGTTGTCTTTACCTGGCCAATTCAGGCAGTACTTCCTCTGTATTTCTGTGGCTTGTTGTACCACTAGATACTGAAAAGCTTTGTTTTCCACAAGACCATGAACCCACTGATGGTAAGAGCTATATTTTACTCATATGCATAACCTCAGCACTTTACTTAACACTTAGCACATAAACAGGTGCACAAAAGCCTGAATGAACCATTCCTGTACTGCTATAAAAGCAGTATTGATATTACCATGAAATAACTCAAAAAAAAAGGTGACCTAATTAGTAATGTTTAACCTGACATTTGCAAAACACAGCTGAAAAGAAGAAAGCATGTAGTGCTTATTATCACTAAATATAAAAATCTCAGTTCACTAAGTAAGAAACTTTATACATACTCTAAGATGATTATTTTCCTATAACATTTCTAAATCACAAATTAAATGTTTTCATTAACTGCAATATTAGAAGGTATTTCTATTTGAAAGTTAAAACAGCTTGCTACTTTTACACTAAATATTGACTGTTGAATATATATTACTCTTTAAGGACATTCCTTAAATAAATATCACTCCTAGAATAAATGTACTTTGCTAAGGACAGGTAATCAAGAAATTCAGAAAGGGAAATGCTTTAAAGAAAACAAAAGTACCCATCACAATAGTCAAATTAACAGCAGTGCATTAAAATAAATGAAATGCTTCATATTCACTCTGGAGACGCTTGTTATAATCATGTACTTGTTACTCCAGGCTCAAAGAAAAGACATCTAAGAAGCCAAAAAAATAAATGGACATTGTCATAACACAATCCTTTTATTTGCTTTCAACTTGGATATGACTGTTTTGGTGGAAATTGTACTAAATTCCTCTTTCACAAGTAATTCTAAGTTTGCATTTCCAAATTTAATTATTACTATCACACAGCTGCAAGAAATAATTTTGACAAGATGACAAAAATTTGTAAATAGAAAATACTTGTAAAATATAAAATAACTATCATCTATACTTGGTTAAGGTGCTTAAGATTATCATTACCATATCCAGTAAATGCATGTCACTGTTCTTCACGTTTCGACCTGGGCTTAATAACATTCCAAAACATCTGAAAATATTGGGGGAAAAAAAGGAGAAATAAGGTATCAAGAATATGTATCAAGAAGCCCAGTGAGCAAAAAGCCTTTTTACAATAACTATACAATCTAAGCTCTGTATTTATAAAAAGCTGTAATTTTTTTTTCTAAGAACACCAGGAATAAGTATTTATGAAGATACATAAGAAAGTCACACAGAAATAAGTTATCTAAATTGCTAGATCTTTATTTGCATGTAAAAGATCACCAAGGATGAGAAACTTCCATAAAAGTGGCCATAAATTGTTGACTGAAAGAAAATATGGTACTGAGATACAAATTAGTTTCTAGGGAGAAAAGAGATTTTATTTGCCTTAGAGTTATTCCAAACATATAGGTCAAAATCCACTAACCCAGTTAAACCAAAAAGAAGGTTTTTAAAAATAAGAAGATGACACTATACTCTCTCTGCATCAAACCAGATTAAAATAAAGCAAACTATTACCCTGACCCTCCACAGTCATCTTAACTAAGTGGCATGTTAATACTATATCCTCAGTTTTAAAAAAAATTTATACAAACTTTATTACTAAATATGCTATTATATTAGTGAAGATATTATATCCAACATACTATTAATGTACTGTTAACTATTTAACATTGCTCTGTGCTTCTTGATGCTAGAGAAGCTTTAGAAATCCCATCAACATTACCATTTTATTTGTAAAGAAATTACATAAGCTTTAAAATTCAGCTAAATCTAATATTTTTATGTTTGTTAGGATATTATTAACTCCGCTTTCCATGTAAGCAAAGTCCAGAGAAGTTAAGCAATTTACCCAAATTCATATTACTATATTATAGGTCTCGTAACTTGAGAAGCAAAGTAATCTGTCCACACAAGTCTCCCTCTGCTAACAACACATACCCAAACTTATGAGAATGTTTTTATTGTAGCTTCCCCAAATTTCAAGATATGCTATGTAACAATTCATAGAAAAGGGTAAAGAATATGACATTAAATATAAGATTTTTTCAATTTCAAAATAGTGGCAGCTAAGCAGTCAATTGTTATTCTGATCCTTGTTGTTTTCCAAAGGTTAACTTTCTTAGTAGCATGGCTAATGCTTACATGAACAAGATCACTGGTCCTGTCCAAATGTAAGCTGAGTAAGGAGTAAATATATACTTCCTGAAAATGCTTAAGCATGACTTGCTCAAGGCTTCCTTCTGGCACCCAAAAATGATAAGGTACATAACAAAGCTAAAGTTGGTAAGCTCTGAGGATAACTTTTTAAAAATTTATTTATTACACTTTAAGTTCTGGGGTACATGTGCAGATCGTACAGGTTACATAGGTACACACGTGCCATGGTGGTAGTTTGCTGCATTCATCGCCCTGTCATCTACATTAGGTATTTCTCCTAATGCTATCCCTCCCCAATCCTCCAACTCCCTGCTATTCCTCCTCTAGCGCCCCATCCCCCAGGCCCCGGTGTGCAATGTTCCCCTTCCTGTGTCCATGTGTTCTCATTGTTCTACACCCACTTAAGAGTGAGAACATGTGGTGTTTCATTTTCTGTTCTTGTGTCAGTCTGCTGAGAATGATGGTTTCCAGTTTATACAGTGAACAAAATATAATCTACAGGAGAAATAATTATACTCTAGTATTCATAATTTCAATTATATACTGCTATGATCCCTCTCCTATGAATTCTTATAATAAACACCGTCTACACAAATTAAATAATTATGTAATTCACTGTACTATTTCTTATACTACTGCCCTAAATTTTTGCTAAAGAAGAATAAAATGATTAAATTTTTTTTTAGAAATAAAATTTGTTCTCTCTAAAAAGTTAGGTCAGTGAGAACAGATCTATTTCACACATCCCTACATACTTTGCTTCAGCTTACATCTCTAATAGTTTTTTGATTTAAGAACAATGTTCTATATTATAGGGTTTAAATTACAAACCCATTGCATAGTCACTACAATAAGTTAACAAATACCAAAGTATGGAAAGAAAAAATAATTTCTTCCTTCTCTCAGCCTCCTTAGGAAACAATGTTAACAGTTTGGAATGTATACTCTCTACCTTTCTTTTTGTTCTTTTTGAAAATTTAAAGGATTTTTTGTTAGTTTGTTTTTTAAGGCAGAAAAACAGTTTTTATTTTTGTTTTTTTAATTTTTATTTTTATAGATGTACGGAGTACAAATGCAGATTTCTTACATGTATATATTACGTAGTGTTAAAGTCTGTCTGGCTTTTAGAGTACCCATCACCCAAAGACTGAACATTGTAACCAATAGGTAATTTTTCAATCTTCACCTCCCTCTCCCACCCTCCTACCTTTTGTAATCTCTAATGGCTGTAATAAAATATAAAGTTTCATGCCATTTTGTTTCTCAAGCACTTCCAGGTGAATGATAAAATAGATGAAATTTCACATTTGCTTAGCATAACATTTCTGTATTACATTGTACTGCAAAATGAGCCTTAGAGGTTTGGATTTTTCTTCTTTTTTTTAAGACAGGGTTTCACCATGTTGGTCAGGCTGGTCTTGAACTCCCGACCTCAGGTGATCCTCCTGCCTTGGCCTCCAAAGTGCTTGGATTACAGGTGTGAGCCACCACACCCGGCCTGGATTTTTCTTAAGTAGCAATACTCATCACTTTATTTTGATGATCTTTAATATACTAATCTTTTCCTGGCTTGTAAAAAAAAAAAAAAAAAAAACCTGCCACCAACCAGCGTGACCTTGGAGAAAGCACCTAACCCCCTGAGACTCTGCTCCCTCTTCTAGCGAACAGGAAAGGTATAATACATGAACTTTAAGCACTTAAATTACATAATTTTTTTCTGTCAAGCTGTATTAGTCATTTTCAAAATTATACTTCATTAAAGCACATCAGGATTCCTACGGAGGCCAGTATTATAATGTGTGAGAAATCAGATAGATATTATTAGTAACACAAACACCTAATGGGAGTATTAAGTGTTTCACTGGGGAGTTCAAAGCATTCAACGGTCTCTTACGAACTCTATAAATAAGGTAGAAAGCAAACTGCTATCTAACCTATTTTCTCAAGAAGTTTACAGTATAGTAGGGGGGAAAATAAGAGGCCATTAGAATCTGATATCATTAGTTCTAAAATACCTGTAAGTACAAAATATTAACAAAGCACAGAAGAGACATCCAACATAATTTATAATATAGTGAATAGCTGACATAACTCGAAATTTGAAATCAACTCTTGAGAATAAACTGATGATGCTATTATATCAATTATCATAATAGCAGATATTGTTTATTGAATGTCTTAACTTTAAGCCAGGCGCTACTATAATGTTGCATTTACATTTCAAAGCAACCACCATATAACAAATTATAAAACTGATTTTCAAAAAGAACTGCTTTGTCCAAAGCCACATAGCTACTAAGTTATAGGACTGGGATTCAAGCCCCTATCACTACAAAACTGTATAGTCTTTTACATTACAGCCTGCCAAGGGCTATCAGTAAAAGACTATAAACTCCCTGACTGACCCCGGGCATATCACAAATCTCAAAGTCTCACTTTCCACGTTTCTGAAGCACAAATACTTGTTTCCATGTTCATTATGTTAATGTAAAGTTGAGACGAAAAAACTCCTGGTGAAAGTGCACTGTAAACTATAAAGTAGTTGACAATTATAAATCATTACAATTACCATTATCATTAAGAAGAGAAAGTTCTGCCTTTCATAATAGTACTTAGTGAGTGTTTACTCAGTAAGCAGCTTTTAACACCAAGTTAACCTCCAGAATAAATACCAAAAACTCCGTATCACTAATATGGCTTTAGACTTAACTGCAGGAAAAAGTGAGAAAAACAGATGTTATATTAATGTCTTGCAGTATGAAACTATATTTTTAAAACTTTTACCTTTAGTCTATCAAATCATTAGCAATTCTATATATCTCCATAAAGATAAAAATTGAAAGTAGGGAAGGAGAGAGGAAAAGAATACCATCTCTTGCTGTATTAAACTGTTATTATTAAAAATGAAAAAGTGACACCATAAATAGAAAGGGGTAAACAGAATTGCAAATAAGAAAATACATAATTCAGTCATAGTTTTTCAAAACATTATGCAAAACACTAAAACTAAATAATTTCATGAAAGTTAGAAACTCAATCAGTCTCCCCAAAGAGGCCAGCAAAAAGATAATTGGGTAAATCTATTATGTCAATGAGACTGTTATTTCCCTTACTAAAAAGACTGAAGTAGAGAAAGATGCACAGGCATTCGTCGCTATGTACGGTGGTATGGAACCATAAAAATAACCATATAAGCTAAATCTGTATATAAAATGATCATACTATCAATGGGAAAAATTATGATTCTTCAGTGACCTTTAAAAATTTTTGTCCAAACTTCAAAAACTCTCTTATTTTCAGTTACAAATGTATAAGAAATTTTTTAAAAAGTAAAACTATTATTTATTTAGCACTTCATTGTTTGAAGCACAAAAATTATTTTAATTATTTGAAATAACTTATCGAGAATATATTAAACAGTGCTTACAAAACTATTATTTATTTAGCACTTCACTGTTTGAAGCACAAAAATTATTTTAACTATTTGAAATAACTTATCGAGAATATATTAAACAGTGCTTACAAAACTATTATTTATTTAGCACTTCACCGTTTGAAGTACAAAAATTAAAGTATTTTACTTATTTGAAAAAACTTATTGAGAATATATTGAACAGTGCTTGCTGCCTTCTCATATAATTTACAATACAAGGTATCTTTTCCATGTCTTGGCAAATGGTCATATTACTTTCTAAGTTTAGATTAGCTTCTAAACTTTATCCTTTGCATGTTCAATGTTGTGAAATGTCTCCAGGAGTTCCTTTAATGTGAAAAATTTGCCATAGTCACTTCCCCTGGAACATTCATCCTCTTCATCACAACTACTTTCCATATTTACATTGATAAGTTCATCTTCACAAAACTGTGGCTGCGTATCTAGAGTCCACTGAATAGCAATAGTGTAAACACTCCTACAGACAGCTATTTCTTCTACATCTCCATATGTGACCTATTTAGATCCCGCAAAGTTAATTCCATAGCAAAGTAAAAGTTTTGCTATACTACACACATACTATTCATCGTTGCTCCCCGAAATGATGCCTTCAATTGCATGCTTTATGTCATATTTCTCCCAAAATTGAGAAAAAGAAATTGCATAATCTATAGTCTCCTTATAATTACTATTTCCTTTCAGTGTGGCATCTAACTTCAATACTTTGACTTACATGCTAGCAAAACTGACTGGAATTTTTTTATTACAATCTTCAATCCAAAGCAGAAGTATATGTTCTAGTTAAACCATAAGCAGCTTTCTGTTTCTAGTGAAACTTAAACTAAAGGATGTTGGAGTGATTTTATCATTTTTTAAAATGCACAGGCTTTTTCAATATGGTTCACATCTCAGCTTTATACAGGCCTAGGTCTCATCCTGTCTTCATTTTGCTGTTGCCATTTTCGAATCTTCTAAGACTGTGCATCTTCTAAAATTACATGCAATTTCACTTTCAGCATTATGACTTTTCAATTCTTTGGCTACAAAGAATTGAAATATACTTCAAATATACTTTTCAATATATTTGTTGGCCAATTTCCTCTTTGGATTATCCATTTTCATAAAATGTCAAATGGATTTATTACTGGGAAACAAAGAGGCAACACATACTTTGCTATCTGTAAGTAAAGTGAATAACAGATACACTGTGACCAATCACCAACAGACTTTGAAAGAACTGACATGGGCCAGGCACAGTGGTTCATGCCTACAATGCCAGCACTTTGGGAGGCTGAGGCAGGCATATCACCTGAAGTCAGGAGTTTGAGACAAGCCTGACCAAGATGGAGAAACCCCTTCTCTACTAAACACACAAAATTAGCCAGGCAAGGTGGCGAACGCCTGTAATCCCAGCTACTCGGGAGGCTGACGCAGGAGAATTGCTTGAACCCGGTTTGCAGTGAGCTGAGATCGCGCCACTGCACTCCAGCCTGGGCAACAAGAGTGAAACTCTGACTCAAAAAAAAAAAAAAAGAAGTGACATGATTTGTTCCTAATTATGTATGTATATAGTGATCTGTGGGCTGAAGAGCTAACAGCAGAGTTTGTACTTTATGCAATTACTCTGTTAATATACTTCCATAACAGAAATTTGAACCATGTGGCTGGGAGACTAGTGTTATAACTAAACCATGGTAAGAGAAAATAATGTATACCATAACTACAAAGCAAGGACTGCCTGTATATACACATAGCTTCTAAAGAACTCTAGCCAAGATTTTGTCCTCCGACGGTGGCAGTCTACTCTGATTTTGCAGGTTACTTATTCCTGATTATCACTCACGAAACACCAATAGTCTCAAAATCTTACCTGTGGTTGTTGTAATAGTACCACTAATAGTAATAAAAGCATGCACTTATTAAGCATTATTACAAACACTGTACAGTTATTAGCTAATCTTCTCCCAACAATCTTAAGAGGCAAGTTTTATTCACAATTTACAAATTGGAAACTGAAGCACAGAGAAATTAAATAACTTGACCAAGATTACTGTAGAGCCAAAATTCAAACCCAGATGAGGGTACTCCATACCTATTTATCCTAAAAATTTCACTCTACTAACTTCAGTGATATCAGTAATAGGAAGAAGGATTCTCTCCAGTAGGATTTATACTGACCAGTAAGATTTTTAAATTGGTTACTCTTTTCATTCATTAGGCAGGAAATTGTTTTATCTATCTATCTATCTATCTATCTATCTATCTATCTATCTATCTATCTATCTTAGATTTCCTAGAACACTAGCACAAATCACCACAAAAAAAAAATAATCTAAAATAGATGCTTAGGACTGCCACAGAACTGCTACCAGTATAGAGAACTGAACATACAGAAAGGCTATAAAAGAATTTTTTAGGTCAATGATTTTTTAATTTTTTCATTGAATAAATTTCAAAAAAAAAATACCTCCCTACCATCCTTGACAATAATGTTCCCATTGTCACATTAATAAAGGGTCAAAATTCAAAATGCAGAATGATAACTCAAATATGAGTGCTTTCTTTCTTGCTTGCTTGCTTGCTTTCTTTTTTTATGAGACAGGCTCCGGCTCTGTCACCCAGGCTGGAGTACAGTGGCACAATCTCGGTTCACTGCAACCTCTACCTCCTGATTCAAGCCACCCGCCCACCAAATGTGAGTACTTTTACCCTCTTCAAACACAAAATGAGAGCTTAGCTACAGTCATATTTTAAAATATATTAAAAATGATTATAATAAGAAAACCAATAAATTTCAAAGTCTGACATGGCTTAATCTCTGCTTAAAACATTTAAAATCAATTATTTTGTTTTTCCATTCAGTAAGAATAATACAGGACATTCAGATAGTGATACATTATTTGGGCTTTTGCATATACTAGATATATGCATCAAAATAAACAGGTGCTAATGTAGTAGTATTTTTACAATTGAATATATTTGTAAACACAATTCAAAAATATCTAGAAACATAGAGAAAAGGAGTATCTTCCCCTGTACAGCTACAGCTAATTACCAAAAGTCCATTTTTCTTCACCAAGGCTGATTTTGCAGTCTAGTTATTCCTGATTATCACTCACAAAACACATGTAGATAGGTTGAACCAAACATGAGCAAAAAATGATTAATTCAATTTTGTGAGAAAATTTACAGCAAAAGCAACTATATTACCTTTGATAAAATAAGAATACTAGTGATTCCACTTGGAGTTCCTGTTTCTTTTTCTCTCAATTGTCATTTCTTTGTGGTTTTAATTTTTTCTTTTACCTACAATCTACATTATCTCCCATTTCTATTCGTGTATCTTTCTTTAATCCCTTTCCTCCGGTGTTATCTTTTTTTACATAGTTGGAAGTAGAATTAATATGATTTAATGAAGAATTTGATGTAGAGTAAGAAAAAAAGGAGTTGAAAATTCCAGGTTTTTCATCCACAGTAATTGGAAAGATCAATTTACAAATTAATAAGACTGTGAGAAATTACAGGAGGAACAAGTTTGGGACAATGTCAAACTTAATTCTTTAGTTTAATTTTTGAACACATTAACTTTGAGATGGCAGATGAAGATCTCAAGTTGTTGAATATATAAGTTTGGAGACCACAGGTCAGAGACAAACATTTGGAATCTTCCATTTATAGATCTATTTAGAGTCATGAGGCTGGATGGGCTAATCTAACAAGCAAGTGTGGTAGAAGAAAGGCTGCTCAAGCAATGTCTTTGAGAAGGCAAAATGGAATAAAATGTAATATACAAGTAGAAAATTAGCCTTAAAAGCATGGACATTTCACGTCACAAAAAAATTAAGTTACCTGCAGCACGGTGAAATAATGAAATAATTCACCTATATAAAACTTTAAAAAGGAAATAAACATTCTTAAAATAACAGGGAAATAAAAAGAATGAGTAAATTAAAATACACTGAAAATTGTTACAACCAAATATTTAAAGCACAAATACAAAATTTCACCTATAAGACGTAAGTTTTAATTAATTGCCTAAAGACCTACTAAAAAAAATAGTAACATGTTTAAGTCTTCCTCCCTCTTCCCTTCAAATGATCCAAAGATCTTTAAAAAGGAATAAAACAATTATGCTACCATTACAAATACAAATATTAGTAACTAAACAATATTTACTTGAGAAATAACATAAAATAATCATATCCTATTCATAGGTATTTAATACATACCCCTGTAAACATCCCCCAGCCCAAAAAGAAAGAAAAAGAGGCATACAGAAGAGTCAAATGAAAAGGCTTTAGGAATTATATATAGCAAGATGGTCTTGATTCAAATACTTGTGTTGCCAATTATAAGCTCGATTTCATAACAAGTCAAAATAAATTATATGCTTTAACTCCCTACTCCCCGTCAAAAAAAGTAAATAAAAGATAATCTACTTTGCAGGGTTTCTTGCTTTAGTATGAAAAAGACTGTGCATGGAATAGAAATAAATATATGGTAGGAATAATTAAATACTAGCTTTTTTCATGCCATTATTATGACAATTAAAAGATTATCTAAAACAACCAGTTTTTTGTTTTGTTTTTCCTGGAAGAGTATCAGAAACTTTATGGACTGCTTAATATTATTAGCTATTAATTCAATTAGATACTGTAAGTCAGGATTCAATTAGGACAGAAAACACAGTAATTTAAACAGGGAAAATTTACTAATAATAAAAGAATTATTAACTCAGCCGGGCGCGGTGGCTCACGCCTGTAATCCCAGCACTTTGGGAGGCCGAGGCGGGCGGATCATGAGGTCAAGAGATTGAGACCATCCTGGTCAACATGGTGAAACCTTGTCTCTACTAAAAATACAAAAAAATTAGCTGGGCGTGGTGGCGCGCGCCTGTAGTCCCAGCTACTCGGGAGACTGAGGCAGGAGAATTGCTTGAACCCGGGCGGCGGAGGTTGCAGTGAGCCGAGGTAGCGCCACTGCACTCCAGCCTGGTGCCTGGTAACGGAGTGAGACTCTGTCTCAAAAAAAAAAAAAAAAAAAAAAAAAAAGAATTATTAACTCTCATAGTAGAGTAACTATAAAGAAAATTCTAACCCTAAAGCCAAGGGAGAGTACCCCAATGAAGAACAAACTTGGAAATGGGGTTCTTTCGCCAAAGCTGGTATTCAAACCTCACTGGAGAAGACATGATCAAAGCCCAATGAATAGCAAAGAAGTTTGCTGGACGGCCCAGGCAAAGCTAGGCCACAGGCAAGCAAGAAACAACCCTCTGTGCTGCAGCCAGCAAAAGCTGGCAGGCAAGTAGGCAAAGCAAATCAGGGCTTCCTGAGCCAGCTCACTGGCAGGGTAGTACGAGGCCTGAGGCACAGTGTCTGTGTCAGGAGGACTGTAGGAGGGCGTCGTTGAGACAGAACCAAAGCTATGAGCTCACAGAGGGACTGCATCCACTGGGCACACAGCTGGGTTGAACCAAACAACAGCAAAAGTGCAGCATCACTGGAAGTTCCTGGATCTACTTGTAGCACGAGCAAGAAACAACAGATGTAGCACGAGCAAGAAACAACAGATGTAGCACATCAGAAACAAAAGAAACTCATCTTCCTGCAGTGTCCCTGCAACACCCTCTACTGGCATAATTTAATATTGTGCTTGCTGCAAAGAAGAAATGTTTAAATCTCCATTAATGCAGATCAGGTAAGAGGACAGATTTGGAGCCAAGGGGCAATAACCTGATAACTGGATAGGATATACTTAAAATACTCCATCTCTTCTAATTACTTAGCAGCCAGGCTACAAGTCGAAATTTCTTAAACCAATAAATTAAATTATTATATTATAAAAGGATTCAAAAAGATCTGCTATAGAGGTCTGCAAATTGTACCAATGCCAATTTTCTAGCTGTGATATTGTGATATGGTTATGTAAGATGTTACCATAGTGGGAAATGGGGAAGCAGTGCAATTTTCTGAGCATCTACAATTACTTCAAACTGGAATTTTTTTAATGAGCTTCAAAACATCTAGAATCAATCAATTTATGAGAACACAACATTACAGACAATATATATTTCTTATATTGTATCAAGAAATACAATAAGTATTTCTTAAAATACGATGCTGAAAAGGTAATAGTACTACATACACATTTAATACTTAAACCATGATGCTGCCTCTCCCCACTGGGTGTCAACAGAAGCCAGTAGTGAAAAGATGCTTGAAATTCTGTCCTAATTACAAGTTTCAGTCAAAGGCCGAGCGAGAGTCAGACAGAAGCTTCCAATCATCCATTCCCCAAAGCACCTGATGGCGCCAACAGCTATCAACTGTCACGTGAAATCACCAGCAGAGAAGAATGAAAGCACTTTTGTGTAAGTAATACCTGTTTTCCTAAGGAAAAAGAGAGTTATCTTTCTACTGACTTAAAAGAAAACAGAAAAATACAAGTGAATAAGCTCACAGGGCAGCTTTTAAAACATTATGCAGAGTATGGGTCATCCCACTAATCTATTCTCATTTTCAGGAAGGGGAGGAATGATATCCTTTAAGTGAAATTATAGAACACCTAAAATCTTTATTTTGCTGTACAAGTTCATAAATGTACTAATTTACATAAGAAAATAAAACAACAAATCCTACTAACATCTAGGTAACTTTAAGACAGTAACTTGAGTTTTTTCCTAAATAAAATTGTAACAACTTGCTAACGTGAAAGCAAAAATAACTACTAAGTAAATTCAGCAAAAGACCCTCAGAATGGTCTAACATCAAGTCAGAGCTGTCAAAAAATAATAAGCAGTTCAAATTCTACTGTCCATCAAATTTAGTGATGTCAGATCACACTAAAAAACTGTTTCATGAGAAGAAAAGAGTCCCCAGGTGATTTTTCTTCAGTACTCCTTGTCTAGGAAATCATTTCCTCAAGAAAATAACACAAGGAAAGGTACCATCAATCACCCATGCTACAGGGTGTAGTTCTAATCACTTCAGTTTCTCATTATAAAATTCATGCTGCAAACCAGCAAGTACAAATTGCTACTGAAAGAGGCACATCACTGAACTCTGCAAATGATCAAACTACATGATCTAATATGATCACTGGCTTTTAGAAATAATATGCTACTTTTTTCTAATGTATATATAATGATTGTATCCCCTCAAATCAATGTGAGATAGAAGTGATTCATGGAGATCCTTCTTTTCCAACAGTGTTGGCCCATGTTACTCACTGCAAATTGAGCTGTGTGCTTATAACAACTCTAATCATTATATTCTGCTTGTTGTATCACTACTTCATTCTGATTAGCACAAGTATAATATGAGGGCAGACCCCTGAAAACAGAGTGATAAGACAGACATAAAACACTAGAGCCAAAAATTGTTTCCCGATTACCCTTCCCCAAGGCCTGAAATTACCATTATTATAACCTCTTCAGTTAGGAAATAACAAAGAGGCCCATTTTCTAAATGCATATGGTGTTATTTGTCTTGAATCATTTTATCATGAAATAATAATATTTGGCAAAAACATCAACTAGACAGAGCACTTTCTCACCTTTTGAATACTGAACATAACAAACTATACAAGGCATCCACATGGGTGGTTAGTAATAGTGCATTTTAGGTAACAGTACTAGTAATAATGTATTTTAAACACTATCAGGGCTTTAAAAATACATATCAATGTATTATCGTGCAAGAAAATCTTTTGCAATACTTCTGTATGTAGCGATACCAAAACCCATAATAATGGCAGCTAGTCAGGGACAGAAATGATAGCGATTTCTGTTTTGGGAACACCAGAAGAGCTTGACCTCATGTGCACACATTTTAACATCTCAGCTGGAGCCACTCAATAAGTAAGCTTCACCCTACCACTCCTTACACATTTCATATACAATGATCTTGCTTTCTCCTCTTAATTGTTGTTGTTGGCTTTCTCTTCTACAAATCAGCTTTTCTCCCAAGCCACTGAGGGTTTGAAATTCCTGAGCAATCACTTGAATGCCCTAACATCTATGTTCTTACTTTTAAATGCTGCTGAAAAGATGCCAAAGAATACCAACTCATTCATCTTCAAACTGGTTTGATTAATTTTAAACCTAGTCTATAATCAAGATTTAATTGGGTTTAGCCTTTAAGAGTACACACTCAGAAATCAGATGACCCTGGTTTAAATCCCGGCTCTACCAGTTTCTGGCCAAGTAGTCAAAGTTCCTTAACCTGATTAAACCTCTGTTTCATCAATTATAAAAGTGGAGCAATGGCTGGGCACGGTTGCTCAAACCTGTAACCCCAGCACTTTGGGAAGCTTAGGCAGGCAGATCATGAGGTCAGGAATTCAAGACCAGCCTGGCCAATTTGTGAAACCCCAACTCTACTAAAAATACAAAAATGTATCCAGGCATGAAGGCATGTGCCTGTAGTCCCAGCTACTTGGGAGGGTGACTCAGGAGAATCACTTGAACCCAGGAGGCGGAGGTTGCAGTGAGCCGAGATTGTACCACTGCATCTACCCTGGGCAACAGAGTGAGACTCTGTCTCAAAAAAAAGGAGTAATAATAATAGAACCGTCCTCGCATGTTAACACAAGTTGTTCAATGGCCATGAAACAGTCAGTGATCATTAAATGTTGGCCATTATTATTGCTTTCTCTTTTATATTCAGTTATTAAATAAAGCTTAATATATGATATCCAACATGGGTAATCAAGAAAAGGAAAAGAATATTAAAAGTTTTCAAGACCTGAGAATAGTTTCATACATCCTCTAAAAAACATAGGATTTTATCGGTGCAATGTTCAGTTATTAATCCCATGTTACAACAAATTTAGCCAATGTTCTAACTTTATAAAATTTTATAAACTTTGAATTCATTTACCCAAGTTTTTTAAAAAGAAGCAGTAGAGAGTAAGAACATGTATTCTAGTACTAGAGGTGCTTAGTTAAAAATTAATTTTATGGTCCTTGTCAAGTTATTTAACTTCTGTTTCCTCAGTTTCCTCAACTGCAAAATGAATGGTACCTATACCTCATAAATACCACCTAGAACAGTGCCTGGCACTGAGAAATTGCTAAGTAAGGAGTAAGTAGCTAAGTATAAAGCTCCATATTCCAAGCACTATGCTAGATGCTGAAGATTCTGGGATAAAAAACCTAATACTTGCTATCAAAGGGGTCAAGACAGACAACTGCAGTGTAATTTGCAAAACATCTAGATATAAGCAACCCTAGAGCCCTTGGATGCACAGAGAAATGGCTTATTCCATAATATATTTTTCAAAAAAACAGAATATTGGCCAGGCATGGTGCTCACACTTGTAATCCCAGCATTCTGGTAGGCTGAGGCAGGAGGATCACTTGAAGTCAGAAGTTTGGGACCAGGCCAGACAAGTAAGCGAGACCCCATCTCCAAGACAAGATAAAATTAGCCCAGAGCAGTGGTGGACACTTGTAGTCCTGGCTACTTGGGAGGCTGAGGCAGGAGGACAGCTTGACCCCAGGAGTTCAAAGTTGCAATGAGCTATGATCACATCACTACACTCCAGTCTGGGCAAAAGAGCAAGACTCTGTCACCAAAAACAAAACAACAACAACAACAACAACAACAACAACAAAAAAACAGAATGTTGATAATTTTACATAATTTTAAAAATGATTATAAAATTTTTTAATGATAAAATTTTATTTTCTCCCTCAGAAGATATGCAAAAATTATGTAATTTGAAGATTTTCTTTCATACCGATGTTTTTATATTACAAATGAACTTTGTCAGCGGCAGTTATTAAAGATTTGGGTCAGGCACAGTGGCTCATGCCTATAATCCCAGCACTTTAGGAAGCCAAATCAAGATCACTTGAGCCCAGGAGTTCAAGACCAGCCTGGGCAGTATAGGAAGACCCTCACCCCTACAAAAAAAAAATTAAAAATTAGCCATGCTTGATGGCACATTCCTGTAGTCCCAGCTCCTCAGGAGGCTGAGATGGGAGGATCGTCTGAGCCCAGGCAATGGAGGATGTAGTGAGCCATGATTGCACCACTGCACTCCAGTCTGGGAGACAGAGAAAGACCCAGTCTAAAAAAAAAAAATTCAGAGGTGTTAAGAATTTTCTTGATAAGACTGCCACCTGCTGGACAAACTTAAATTCCACTGTTTGCAGTCTGCTTTAAACATATTAAATACCACATTTGACCCAATGAAATGCAAATGTTCTTTTACCAAAATAGAAAAATCCAAGAATTTACAAAATCTTCTGTATCACAAGTAATTCTGTCTGTTATGCTGAACAAGGTATTGTTTAGGGAAGACTCATTCGCCTGAAGAAATCTTCGTCAATTAACTTTTGGATGTCTACAGAGATTATCTGACAGAATTAGTTGAAAAGTTAGCAAAGAAATTTAACATGGATTCAGTAATTACTGTTGCATATATGAGTCCATGGTTGCAAGTGTTAGATATTAGCATAAGCAAGATAGTTATGTTAAAAGTGATATAGTTTAGCCATACCACAACTATACACATCTCAAAACGTGTATATAATACAATGCTTCTGTATCAATTAAAAAAGAAATAAAAGCAATACAGTATTTATGTAGTCAAAGTAATTTTAAAAACAATTGTTCCAATGCATACAAATGTGTGCTTGTGTTTAAAATATCTACTGATAGTAGCATATACTGATTCAAAAGGCATTTTCTCTCAACTCACGCAGAAGTTGACACAATGTGCTCTGGAAAAAATGCCTTAAAATTATTCAAAAAGTAGCTTTCATGATGATGAAGACACCAATATTAATGATTATTAGAGTCCTATAAAATTGTTTTACGAATATAAGGGTGGAAAAAAGTAACATTTCTAAGTTACTGTTTTGTGTAATATATTTAAATGTGTGTGCAAATGTTTTACCCAGTTAGCAAAGAACAAATACATAATTAGGCATTCAACTATTTCACCTATATTTGTCAAGATTTCTATATTCAAGTTGATCAAACTTGAAAGTTACTGAGAAAAGGAAGGATTGCCTTCCTTTACATTTAGGCACAGTACAGACATAATATACCACTTCATCATAAAAGACCAAGATTTTAAAATAACACTTATTCAAAGTTGTATTAACTCAGTATCTAACACTTCTTTGTCTGTGTTCCTACAGAATTGTTACATTGAAAAATGTTTTCTTATGCTAAAAAGTGCTGAAAAAATGATAAGGGCATGTCATAGAGACCGGGTTTGAAGAGGCTTCAACTGGCTGATTCTGGGACAATCTGAACACCAAAATAATTAAGTACTTCAGTCAATTACATAGTACTAGGGAGAGAAAGAGAGGATTAAATTTAGGAATCTACATCAATAATAAGTAGCTAAATGGAAGAAGAGGAACTGCTCTGGTTTACATCAGAATGCCAAGGACTGAATGCAAAATATAGAGAGAAGGCAAGAGTTGAGAAATTAATCATTTTGCAATCATCATCGTACAGACTAGATCCAACAAGAATCATAAAAGAATGTTAAATTAGGCAGGAAATTTTGATGAGAAGAAGGATATATTTTCGTGGTCTTAATGTGTTTCCTCACAGACTGCTTACTAGTTGCAAGGGAGGAAAAAGTAATTATAGAGGGGAGAAATCAGACATCTTAACTATGTAATCAAAGTTAACATCATCACCAAGGGACAGATGGCTATAAGCACCTGCAGATGTGATACTTTGTGAAGAAAGCAGACATAACCTAAGCAGCAATATATAATCTGAATTTAATCACAAGGAAATATTACAGCCAGAAAATGAGCAATGTTACATTAAAAAGAGGAGAAAGGGATGTATTCTTCAAAAATGTCCACGTCTTAAGAGACAGAGAAAGGTTGTGGCAATGTTCCAGATTAAAGAAAGTTAAAGACATATGACAACTAAATGCAGTATCTAATCCTAGAATGAATATTAAATTGGAGTAGGGAAAATATATTATTAGGTTAACTGGCAAAATAGGAAGGCAAATGGTAGGTTAAATTAAAAGTAGTGTATGAATGCTAAATTCAATGAAGTTGGTAAGCATACTGTGGTGATGTAAACAATATCCCTATTCTTGGACAATACACATTAAAGCACTTAGGGGAAAAGGGCCATGATGTATTTAACTCACTCTTAAAAGTGTTCAGGAAAACAAGTGTGTGTGTATAGGGAGTAGCAGGGGAAGACAAAGAGAATGCAAGCTGGGCATGGTGGCTCATGCTTGTAATCCCATCACTTTGGGAGGCTGAGGCAGGCGGATCCTTTGAGGTCAGGAGTTCAGGACCAACCTGACCAACATAGCAAAACCCTGTCACTACTAAAAATATACAAAATTAGCCAGGTGTAGTGGTGCATGCCTGTAATCTCAGCTACGCAGGAGGCTGAGGCAGGAGAATTGCTGGAACCCAGGAAGCGGAGATTGCAGTGAGCCAAGATCACGCCACTGCACTCCAGTTCGGGTGACAGAGCAAGACTGTCTGAAAAGAAAAAGAAAGAAAGAAAAAGAATGCAAACAAATTAGGTAAAATGTCACCAATATCTGAGATTTGGGTAACATTGGTAACACCAAGATACTGGTAACTATCTTAGTAAAGAGTATACAGGTCTTTGCTGCACTAGTTTTATTGCTTTTAACTCTTCCATAAGTTTGAAATTACTTCCAAATAAAAAGTTTAAAACATTACTATATATAATGCTTACCCCTAAAAACTAAAAGCTTCCTGTATGTGAAATCTGATCATATTCTTTTAGAACTGTAATATTCAACATCAAAAATACCTTTTATCTTCAGCTGTTTCTCATCAATTTTTGGAAAGCAATCAATTTTAAGACTCACTATTATTTTTTATATCATCAAGAAAAAGAAGTGACAACTATAAAATGCCTCTCAAAGAAAAACATTTATGCGGCCAACAACATGAAAAAAAGCTCATCTTCACTGGTCATTACAGAAATAAATCAAAGCCACATTGAGACACCATCTTACACCAGTTAGAATGACGATCATTAAAAAGTCAAGAAACAACAGATGCTGGAGAGAGTGTGGAGAAACAGGAACACTTTTACACTGTTGGTGGGAGTATAAATTAGTTCAACCATGTGGAAGACAGTGTGGCAATTCCTCAAGGATCTGGAGCCAGAAATACCATTTACCCAGCAATCCCATTACTGGGTATATACCTGAAAGATTATAAATCATTCTACTATACAGACACATGTAGACGTATGTTTACTGCAGCACTATTCACAATAGCAAAGACTTGGAACCAACTCAAATGCCCATCAATGACAAACTTGATAAAGAAAATGTGGCACATATACACCATGGAATACTATGCAGCCATAAAAAATGAGTTCACATCCTTTGCAGGGACATGGATGAAGCTGGAAACCATCATTCTCAGCAAACTAACACAGGAACAGAAAACCAACCACCACATGTTCTCAATCATAAGTGGGAGTTGAACAATGAGAACACAAGGACACAGGGAGGGGAACATTACACATCGGGGCCTGTCAGGGTTGGGGGGCAAGAGGAGGGACAGCATTAGGACAAATAGGTAATCCATACGGGGCTGAAAACCTAGATGATGGGTTGATGGGTGTAATAAAACACCATGGTACATGTATACACTTATGTAACAAACCTGCATGTTCTGTACATGTATCCCAGAACTTAAAGTATTTAAAAAAAAAAAAAAAAAGATGCCATCAATTGTAAGACAAACTACAATTTCAGGGATGGTCAATATGAAAACACATGCATATTAAAATTGATAAAATATGGCAAACTTTGCAAGCAATTAAAAACACATGCACACATCACTGTACCAATATGCTGAATAGAACTTTTCCTGTTACCTGGCAGGATTCAAAGATGGGAACAAAGTGGAGCTAAACAGCCTACCTTCTAAAAACAAACACTGCAGATAACTGGGGGCCAGATACCTTTCCTAGATTTAAGAGGAACAGAAGTGGCCACGATGCCATCAGCCAGCGCCTCAATTGCCTCCCACCCTCATCCCAGTCTTGAGAGTGTAAAGGGAAGAGAGAGGGAATTGTCACAGTATACAGCAGTCTTGATGAAGAGGCTTTTCTTTCTCTTGAGCATCACCAAATTCTCTTGCTCCTTGAAGCCAAATAGGCATCTGTATTTCCAGTTTTTGCCACTACAAACAATACTTCAAAGTTAAATTAATAAACATCCTTTGTTGTTTGACTGAAGTACTAATTGACTTCAGTACTGATTGATAACTGAAGTGCTTAATTATTTTGTTATTCAGATTGACCCAGAAGTAACCAATTGCAGCCCCTTCAAACCCTATCTTTAGGCTATGCCCTCATCATTTTTTTTTTTTTGAGCACTTCTTTTTGGCATAACAAAGCAATGTTCAATTTAAAAAATTTGTAGCAACAAAGACAAAGAAGTACTAGGTTTTGAGTTAATTTAACTTTGATTTAAGTTTATTAATAAATATCCTTACAAATATGTCCTTAAATAGTGATACTTTTATTTCCAACAGCACAGCTTCCCTAGAATAAGACTTATGAGTCCAATTATAGGTATTTTAAAAATCTTTATATATGTTGCATAATTGGTTTTCAAAAAGGACATACATATATTTTGCATTTCCATTAGAAGTATGAAAATACCCTTTGCCCCATACCCTCACCATCATTACATATTTCTGCAATCTGACCTCTTAAGGTTACTATAATTCTCATTTCCCTATCTATTTGTAAATCAGGATCTCTTTATATATGTTTACTAGCCATCCAATAGCTTTCCTCTGATCTGTCTATTCATACTCTGACCTGTTTTTCTCCTCTGCTTTCTACCAATTGTTAAGAAATTCATGTGTAACGTAGACATTGGCTTTTTCTGTCATCTATATTACAAATATTTTTTCCAGAACTATTATTTGTTACTGACTTTATTTGTATCTTTTGTCCTACCGTTCCTTTGTTTTCTGAATAGCTTTCCTGTGAACTGACACACAAATATATATGTATTTATATATTTTAAAATATGTATCTGTCTTTTAAAGGTTCTGAAATTCCAGCAGCTAAATGAAAAAGTAATCGAGAGTAACTGAAAAGTTAAAGCATTTATGCTGTATCTAAACAAGGAACAACAAGAAAAAGGGACGTGAACCAACTCCGTAGTAGTTATAACTGAAAAAATAAAGTCATTTCATGTTTACTTACCCCAGCAATTGAGATTTTCAATGAACCAGTTACATCTAACTTAGAGAAAGTATTACTAATCATCCTCATTTTTAATTGGAGAAAATGAAGTATAGTGAAAAGTCACAATGAGCAATGCATCTGAGACAGTAACAATGTCAATACAAGTTTTTGGTAGTATTTAGGAGCAAGCTGCTTACCTTTCAATAGCTAATTCTTTGTTAGAAAGTTGCTGCACTGTAATCACAACCTTCTTCTCTATTCCTTGCTTTAATTTGAAATAAAATTTATCTCTATCCTTAGGCACAGGGCTGAAATATTTAAAAGGAATAGGAATTACCAATAATCTAATAAATGCTAAATTAACCTATTCCAAGGTTAAAACAAACAGCAAAGTATTTAAGCAACAACACTCTTATTCTTGAGATATACTAAACTCTCACCTTGCCACAGGTAGCAAACTATAAATTTTATAGTCAGCAACAAAGTCATTATTAATTTTTAAACTGAATTTACAAAAGCCTTATTTTTTGCCTGCTAACCAAGGTTAAAAGCAAGATCTTAAAAATGACAACATGGTCAAGCTCATGCCTGTAACCCCAGCACTTTGGCAGGCCAAAGCAGGTGGATCCCTGAGGCCAGGAGTTTCCAACATGGTGAAACTCCATCTCTACTAAAAATACAAAAATTAGCTGGGTGTGGTGGTGCACACCTGTGCACTCAGGTGTGCTACTCAGGAGGCTGAGGCAGGAGAATTGCTTGAACCCAGGAGACAGAGGTTGCAGTGAGACAAGATTGCACCGCTGTACTCCTTCCTGGGCAAGACAGCAAGACTCCATCACAAAAAAGACAACATGATATGATTTCAATTTTAGTTTTAAAACAAATTTAGGAATAATGTTTACTTAAAATTTTTAAGACTGTCACATGTCTGGTTTAGCTGGTTGTGTGGTCCTAAGTGCCTATAAAACTGAAATCCAAGGCAAAGGAAGTTTAGAAGAGCATACTTTCAGACACCTAGAATTTGAGATGACTGTGATGTATCCATGAATATATCAATGAAAGATGGACAAAGAGATACATAGCAGGGACAAGTTAATCAAATTCTAGCCTAAGCAAGACTGACTACTCTTGCAAATTAATTCATTAAAACAATCCATGTATAAAGTGTGGGTTGTCTTATCTAAAAAGTATCTTGAGCAACTGTATTTGACATGACCCCAATTTCTATGGAAAACTACACATGAAATACCTACCTAGCAATTATTATTAGAATTAAAGGCACAGTTAAGGAACAAAGGTGAGCATTAAATAACGTAACAGTTTCCTATTAAAATCTGAACTAGAGGAAAACATTATAAATATACAATACAAAGAAATGGTTAATTAAGTGGTGATCAAACCATATATTATCAGTAATTTTTAAAAACAACTTTGACTAGAACATTTAACACAAAGAAAAAAAAGTATATATATATATATATATATATATATATACACACACACAATTGTGTAAAAGTTCCCCTAGAAATAAACAAAGAAATCAAATGTTAAAAGTGATTGTGTCTGATAAGATCATTGTTTTTATACTACTTTTATTATTTTACTAAATTTCCTGTAATACCAGTACTTTTTAAAATCATTAAGAAAATAAATATCTGGCTGGGCGCACTGGCGCATGCCTGTAATCCCAACACTTTGGGAGGCCAAGGCGGGTGGATCACCTGAGGTCAGGAGGTTGAGACAAGCCTGGCTAATGTGGTGAAACCCTGTCTCTACTAAAAATAGAAAAATCAGCCAGGCGTGGTGGCAGGCACCTGTAATCCTAGCTACTCAGGAAGCTGAGGCAGGAGAATTGCTTGAACCTGTGAAGCGGAGGCTGCAGTGAGCCGACATCTGCCATTGCACTCCAGCCTGAGCGACAAGAGTGAAACTCAGTCTCAAAAAAAAAGATAAAAGAAATATCTGACACGCATGAGAATAAAAAATATTCACTCACCAGCCAAATATGCATCAGTTTGAGGCTTTAAGCCAACATATTTTATGCCAACAAAGTTTCTTGAAATTTTATATGAGCCAATACTCCAGACACAGTGCTAATTTTTAATCTTTCCAAATGCCTCACCTAAAGTTTCCTTTTCCATCGTCTTCTTTTACCTCCAAGGAGACACTGAAGGTAAATACATCACTGTCGGGGGTAGGAATAATTGAGTCTTTAACATCAGACACTTGTCTGGAAGAACGTTTGAATGCTGTAGAGAAACTATACAAAATTCTGCTTACCTGAAAGAGTAAAAAGGGAAATACCATTAGGCAAAGGTTTTAATTGCATTCTGATACTCCTCTCTCTTAACTCTTGAATCTATAATTTTCTATGACCACAATTTTCTTTAGCAGAATATATATATGTGTGTGTGTGTATATATATATATATATATATGGATGTATATATACAGTCTAAGTATTTATCAATTGTTTAGATATTATATGACAACATTTTCATCACTTGTGTGTTAAAAAAAGAGTGGGTAAACAACTACATATGGTAAATGTAGACCATCCAAACTCTAAATTATTACAGCCTAAAAACTACCATGAATGTGAAGTCCAAGAAGGGAAATATTGCAAAAGTATCACTTAAAAAGTAAATTAATTAAACAGAATTTTTTACTTTGAAATTAATAATGGGGTATCATTTCACTTCATGGAAACTTAAGTTCAAATCTGAGGTGTGTTTTCAAACCTATAAAGTTCAACAGTAAGCACAACCAGCATATATACTAGAGACCAGACAAGAACTACAATTTAGGAGCTGCAACTAGGATCTGAGCATTTTGAGAATGAAGAAAGGCAAGAGAGCCGGGAACGATGGCTTACACCTGTAATCTCAGCACTTTGGGAGGCCAAGGAAGGTGGATAAGAAGGTCAGGAATTCAAGACCAGCCTGGCCAGCATGGTCCAACCCTGTCTCTACTAAAAATACAAAAAATTAGCCAGGCATGGGGGCGTGTACTGGTAGTCCTAGCTACTAAGGAGGCTGAAGCAGGAGAATTACTTGAACCCAGCAGGCGGAGGTGACAGAGCAAGCCTCCATCTCAAAAAAAAAAAAGAATTATTTCCTTCTACTTTAAAAAAAATTATCTTTCAAATATTTGTTCGCTTCTCTCAAACCTGGCATTTAAACATAGTGATAAAGACATTAAGTTCACAAAATAAACTATATTTATTTATAGATATTTCTAGGCTTCAAAATATACTATGAAATTGAATGTATCCGAAGATATTTACTAAAATGTTGCTATCTAAATCTTCCCAACACTCTCGCAAACAGTGCTTTAGCCCAAGTCTCAAAGTTCTCTTTTCACTCCCCTCAGCCTCTGAGGGCTAGATATAGAGCTAAAGAATAAAGCAAATACTGGCTTTAGCAATAAAGCCAGTAACATAATTTAAAGAGTTATCAGTATTTTTACTCAATTTTGTGCTATAAAAGTGTTGGATTCCCAGAACAAAGGCTGAAATGGTCTTATTCTTATCTATTCTATTGGTATTAGGTCACTCTAGTGACTACTTTTATACATACACACATATATATGTATATACACAAGTATGTTTGTGTGTATAGCTCATATTCTTTCCTTAAAGTGAAGAAGTACTCTAAATCCAACACTTCTCCAGAAGGTATTCTCCTTCTTGGTTCCAAAAGAATCATTAGATCATCACAAGCTTATGAGTTTGAAGCACAAAAGATTCTCTAAATCTCTCAGCCCATCCATGAGTTGACAATGACAAGGTGAAATGTGAAGGGTTAAACAAAGGTATTATTTTCAATATGTCACATTGGGAAGTACAAGTAAGAAGAATGCTGTAAATATTAACAAATCCCTCACTTTAGATAAAGTGAATTCAAAGTACTTGTTGAACTATATTAATCTAGGAATACAATATTTGTAACTTGCTTAAAACAGGAATACTCCCTATAACAGAAGAGTCTGTTAAAGTATGAGTTCTTTCCTCATTTTAGTGTTATTCATATATTCTGCCACTTTTTCTTGTACATGCACAGTCTAACACATTCAAAAACTTCCAATTGCCACATTTATACCCATTAATCAATGATTACTCTAAAATGCCTTCCCAATGCCAAATTAATAGTTTAACTTTTAACAACTCTACAGAAATGCTACCTGCCAGTCTAAAGTTCAACTTCTGCAGCAGCACCAGATTTATAACACAATGTTCCTAAAATTTCTTCAATGCTTTACCATGCTATTCCCATTATAATCTTATATAAATGAGTAAAAATAACAAAAGCAGCAAAGGACTGATGCTAATAAGAACTGTAGGCCTCAAATCTTACACAATTAAGAAAATGATAAATGCACTCAATCATTCAACAAATATTATTTGAGCACCTTCCGTGTACCAAGTATTAGTCTAGGTGCCAGAAATACAACACAGAACATACAGCCTATACTCCAGCAAATGTAAGTTGAATGTGCTTGGGGATGGATGACAGGCAATCATTAGGTAAGCTAAAAGCAGAAATGTTGAGTATCAGCTGGATACGTATTGGATTTAGCCCAATAATTCAAGTGTTTATAGAAGAAAACAGAATCAAAGAATATGCTAGAAATATGCCATTGAGGATTATGCCTACAAGGTCAAGTGTAAATAGAGACTTTACTTTTAGTGCTTTGGGTATTCTCCACTTCCTACTCCTAAATGAAATATAAAGTCTATTGTCTGCTTTTTATACATTTAACTTCACTGTATTTTTAAGAAAGCACTATATGTGAAAACAGGGGAACACCTGCATGTAATTTTGTATACACTGGTAGAATTAAACCCCAACCATATTTATTCTTTTTTCCCCTTTTCCCATCCCTTCTTTTTCACATTCTTTATGTCAGATCAGCCAGCTTGTCATATCAGAAGGCCATATCAAAAAAAAAGTCAAAGAATTTGGCAAATTCTAAAGTAGATGGCAAGGCTTCAAGGAATTCTTTATAGAAAGGTTAAGTATACAAAGCTGAGCCAGAGTGATAGAGAATAATGAAGAAAAAAAATCAGACTCCATCTTTCTCTCTTTTGGAGGAAGAACACAAAACAGTACATTAACTTCATTAACAGTAATCAAATTGCATTTAATACTGTGTCTTACAAGTTGCCATTTCTATCAAAAGAGTTAAAATAAATTGTGAATTCTAGAGTCTGTGAATAAGCTGAAACAGTCATCCAAGAATTAACAAGATAAACTTTAGAAACAATGATTATCAATATCTACAGTTCTTAGAACAAACTGGATAACCAATTACAGTTGTCCCTTGGTACCCATGGGAAATTGTTTCCAGAACCCCCCAAAACTCCCAGATACGAAAATCCACAGTTGCTTAAGTCCCTTATAT
The DNA here is from genome assembly GCA_004027835.1 of Alouatta palliata. Lineage (NCBI taxonomy): Eukaryota > Metazoa > Chordata > Mammalia > Primates > Atelidae > Alouatta > Alouatta palliata. The sequence continues at coordinate 51,711 of PVKV010002808.1, read as the reverse complement.
AAAATTGTGTAATATTCACATATAGCCTACACACACCTTTCCATGTACTTTCCATATACTTGAGATATACTAGAGATTTAGTAATCTCTAGATTACTTATAATACCTAATAGAATATAAATGCTATGTGAATGGTTTTTATACTTTATCACTTAGGGAATAATGACAAGGAAAAAAGTCTATACATATTCAGTACAGATGAAACCATACTTTTTTATCGAATATTTTAAAGCCATGGTTAGTTGAATCCATAGATGTAGAAACCACAAATATAGAGGGATGACAGCACATCAAGAAAATTAAAAACACATTCCATGGCAAACACTTCATTATATATGACACTATTAAAATACATACACACACAAATAGTCTTGAATGGGCATTTTCTTTGCAGAAGGCAAAGGTTTATTGAAAAATAATACAATCTTTCTCCAGAAAACAGTATCTATAGAAAACACTAAACACAAACATTTGAGTTTGTTGTTGTTGTTTTTGAAGAGGTAGAAAGGAGAGCACATATAGATATCTGGAATGAAGATACACCAAAATCTTAACTGTGGTAGCATTTTAAGTACCTTTTATTTTCCTCTTTATTTCAGTATTTTCCAAATTCTCAAATATGTGTTACATGTTAAAAGTCCAAACACTGCTATTAAGTAACAAAGGTATTTATTTAAAATAAATAACATAGCTAGTTTCTCCAAGATGAAGTATTTTCATTAATATTGGGGAAATATAACCCACTCTTAGAAACACCGTGTATCAAGAAAATGTTCAACCAAGGCCAGGCATGGTGACTCATGCCTGTAATGCCAGCACTTTGGGAGGCTGAGGCAGGTGGATCATTTGCGGTCAGGAGTTCAACACCAGCCTGGCCAACATGGTGAAACCCCATCTCTACTAAAAATACAAAAAATTAGCAGGGCACGGTGGCATGCGCCTGTAGTTCCAGCTACTCGGGAGGCTGAGGCAGGAGAATCGTTTGAACCTGGGAGGCGGAGACTGCAATGAGCCGAGATCGTGCCACTGCACTCCAGCCTGGGAGGCAGAGTGAGATTCCACGTCAAAAAAAAAAAAGTTCACCCAAGAAATAAATATGAAAAATCATTCTATGAAAGGTAACTTGAAAGGTATGTATTAAAATTTTAAAAACAACTAACTCAAATGCATTACTCATGGGAAGGAGCTAAAATAAGAGGCACATTACCAAGAAACTTTTTTAAAATCATAAAAATCAATTGATTTAAGGAAAACACTAACAAGATAACTTCTGAATTATCTTCCAAAATGAGGCATTTAGCTAACATACCAATTCAATAAATATTTGTTTAGAAATGATATTTTCCATCAGGTGCAGTGGCTCATGCCTATAATCCCGGCACTTTGGGAGGCTCAGGCGGGTGGATCACCTGAGGTCAGGAGTTCGAGGGCAGCCTGACCAACATGGTGAAACCCATCTCTACCAAAAATATAAAATTATCCAGGCATGGTGGTGCATGCCTGTAACCCCAGCTACTTGGGAGGCTGAGGCAGGAGAATCGCTTGAACCAAAGAGGTGGAGGCTGTAGTAAGCCAAGATTGCGCCACTGCACTCCAGCCTGGGCAACAAGAGCAAAACTCCATCTCCAAAAAAAAAAAGAAAGAAAGAAAGAAAAGAAATGATATATTCCCATGCAAGGAACAGGTTTTCTTTTATACAGTGTCATACTGGCAACTCCAAGAAAAAACAATGCAATAAGAATAAAGTATCTTCCCAATGATGCCCTTGATATTTATCAATACCTCTGAATGCCTTTAACACCAGGTGATAAAAACCAAGCCTCTATAACACTCAGAGTTTCTAATACTGATAAATATCCTAAAACATACAAATATCATCAAAATCTGCTTTGAATAGAATGGTTACACTGGCTAGGAGAAATAAAATCTTAAAAAGACTCAACACTTTAAAAGTATATTCTAAAAGTTGTATATAATATATCCATAAAGATGCAACAAGAACAGGTGTCTCCTTGGATTTTTTTTGACTACGCTTTCTGACACCTTGCTTGGTCTGCAATTCTTCAGCAGAAGCCTAGCATATCGTTCTCCTTGTACAAAGATCATTGATCTCAAGATACTTCTGGCTGGACTGTCCAACTCTTTTGCCATAGATTACCAAAATCTACTCCAGCAGGGTCCTGCAGAAGCACATCCAAGTGTTGCAAGTCAAATGTGTCCTAACCCTTCTGTGGGGACTCCTAATCCTTGTGTCACAGGTGTCCAAGAGAGCCATCACCCTCATTGGGATTCCCTTCTACCACTGTTGGTGCCTACTGTTTGAAGGGTTTTACAGTGAACTAAGCATCACAGTGACAGTAGTGGCAGCCATGCTGGCTACTTCTGCTTCAGAAATCTTCCTTTAACTGACAAACCTCTTCGGCTCTCATCCACAAACTCTGTGGGGAAAAAGAAAAAAAGAAAGAAAAACATAAATTGGCATTGCTGCACAGTATATACTTAAGCAGTAAGAATGTCTGTCTGTGAACTATCTGTGCCAATTGTGTTCATCAACAGGGACTCAAATACTAAAGACCAAAAGTGTTCACCACAGAACAGATAACTGGGAACCAGACAACCAGATGACCAGTAAATGTAACTAAAAGACTTCAGATTAATTAAAAGCATAATTATTTTTTAGGGCAGAGAGGAAGATGTTGGACAGCTTCTGTAAAAGGGTCAGGTAAAACACAAAATGTAACTGGAATGCAAGCTGTGTTACCAATAAGTCCCTTTATAAAACATAGCTAAAATATATTTTTAAACATATTTTTTAAATGTTTTATAGGGCCGGGCGCAGTGGCTCACGCCTGTAATCCCAGCACTTTGGGAGGCCGAGGCGGGTGGATCACGAGGTCAAGAGATCGAGACCATCCTGGTCAACGTGGTGAAACCCCGTCTCTACTAAAAATACAAAAATTAGCTGGGCGTGGTGGCGTGCGCCTGTAGTCCCAGCTACTCAGGAGGCTGAGGCAGGAGAATTGCT
>PVKV010002808.1:0-48587 GCA_004027835.1 Alouatta palliata | reverse complement strand
GTAGTCATTTAAAAATGTTTTATAAACATATTCTTAAAATTTTATAAAAACATATTTTTAAACATTTTAAAAATCCACATTTGTGTTTTATAATATGTAAGCAACAGGAAAGTTATTACTGAAAACTGTGTGGCTCTTCAAAGTCAAAGACTTCAATGTGAAACCCAGCTCTATCACCCAGTCTCTTAGCCACAGGATAAACAATGTGTAACCATGCAATTTATCATCCAAACCACAGCACTTTTGAGAATATAAATGAGGGTACTAAGAATAACCTGGACAATAAGCATAAAGTAAAACTGCTCCAGGTAAAGAGAAACATAAAGTCACTTGTCTAACAAGTGCAACCTGGCCATGGGTTGTTATGAGTATCAAATGAATGCTTAGCACAGTGCCTGGCATAAGCTCTCTATTTATATTGGGTTATTCCTCATTTAGAACTGATGTCTCATTCAGTACCTGGAGAAGGATTTTTTTAAAAATTTTAAAAAGAAACTATGTCTCGTAATAAAGTTTAAGAACCACTGTCATGTATTTCTCCTTCAAACAATATATTTTACCACTAATACCCCCATAATGTAATACTTTCTAAAATGCACTGTAAAAATTAAATTAAATAATAGATGGAAATAACAACGTGCAATGGAACAAATATGCTCTCTAGAAATAGAATTGATATTATTTAATACTATATCCAAAACGTTCTGGCCAAGATTTTCCCAGTTTTTTCCACTGCTTACCTATCATGAAAGCTCTCAAAAATAACAAACATTTCCCCTACTCTAAACCCCAGTGGATGCCACAATCCAAAAGACAGTTTCATACCATCAGTTATGGAACCCTCTTGCAGCAATTCAGTTTCCTTCTGCAGCAGCATTTCTCTCTCTCTCTCTAAGCAGCAGGTTCTCCAGGTCTTCAAAGTTCATTTTCCTGCTGTTGAGCTCCAGTGATTCAGAAATCACACAGGTGTGTTAAGTGATGGCTGCCAACATGAAATGCCAGGGTTCTACCATCTGCTTCCCCACCTCTGCAGTGGAGTTCGTAATGATCAGAAATAGCCCCCCTCATTCACAGAAACACACATATTCTTTCAGCATATTTATATTCACTGTCTACTATATGTGAGGCACACTAGCAGAATACTTATTCTCTCTCTTATCTAACAGACCATTTTAAACAAGAAGCCAGTAAACACATAGATATATAAGTGCTGGGATAAAATAGATAAAGCCCTATCTAAAAAAATAAAACACAAAACTTGAACTTCTTTCATAAGGCATGGGTTCTGACAGAGAATTTCTACAATTACAATCTAAATTATATGTGTCTGTGCATGTTCAGTTTAGTGTAAAACAAACTGATGACCAGGGCACAAGAAATGACATACCCATCATGCTTTATATCAAACTCACAGGAATCTACATTTCCATGAATTTCCATTTTGTGGTCAGAAATAAACTCAAAACTCCTGTTAATAGAATGATTTATTCATGTTTCATGATAGAGACTAGAATAACTACTGCTTTCAACATTTTCTGCTGATAATTTATTTTTTCACAAGCAAACATACCTGAGACATTCCCATCCATGCCCATTTATGAATGCCTTTGAAATGGTTACAAATACTAAGTGTCTAACAGTGTAATATTTTAAAATTGGAAATAATTCAACAGATGTAGAAAAGAAGATTTTCCTATGTATTTAACAGCATTTAATCTATATCACTTCTCCTAACAATAATCTACCAATTAATAATTGCTATAAAGAACTTACTAGCATTTTCAAAGGACTACAGGTTATTATACCTGCTCTATGTGAGCATTTATTTTTAATTAAGTCAGTTCTCTGGAGCAAAATATAGCCTCTGAGTGAGAAAGCACAAAACAAATAATCACCAGTGAAAACCACAGAGATCAATAAAATAAGCTTAATGCAATATCTAAATGAAAGCAATATGCAACTATCAAGCCCATCAGAGAAGAGGTATTGTTACAGGTACTTCTTTAAATCACATGGACCAATCTACTAGGGCAAACTAATAGACAGTCTCCCTTGCGAGCATAAGCAATTTACTACCTTGGTATGGTGGAAGGGCAGCTCATCCATTTCTAGTTTTCTATGACACTTGCTAAGCTGTGAGAGTGCCCTACCTAAGCAGATATCACAGACTTAGCTTTCCACATTCAGTTCTATGTCATTACAAATATTAATTTTGTCTTTAGAAACATACTCCAAATTTATGTAATGTATTTATATGACAGTGAAATTAAAGCTCAAAAACATCACCCTAGTTCATCTCAATAGCAAATTGCTACACTATATTATACTTACTGCCTCTTTAATTTCACAGGAGAAAACATGCATCTGAAATTCTTCTGAACCATGGGAACTCTCTGTAAATCCAAAGCAATCGCTCTCTGTTGTTCCATCATGTCCACGTGCGCAGAATAACACCTTATAGATTGGAAAAGACGCTATCTCCACATTGCTGGATTGGTCTATGATTCTGTAGAACAGTAATCAAAAGTTAGATAAAATATTAACTATCAAAGAAGAAAGACATATTTCCAGTTTGGTTTTTAAAAAAAGAACAAAGACAAATATTTTTACTATAACAATGTAAGATACATAAACATAACTATCTTTTTATTTTTGAGACAGAGTTTCGCTCTTTCCCCTGGGCTGGAGTGAAGGTAGCCCAATCTTGACTCACCGCAACCTCCACCTCTGAGTTCAAGTGATTCTCCTGCTTCAGCCTCCAGAGTACCTGGGAATATAGGTACCCGCCATCATGCCCGGCTAATTTTTGTATTTTTAGTAGAGACACGGATTCGCCATGTTGGCCAGGCTCATCTCAAACTCCTGACCTCAGGTGATCCACCCACCTCAGCCTCCTGAAGTGCTAGGATTATAGGCATGAGCCACTGTGCCCAGCCAAACATAGCTATCTTAAAATCACAAAAATAAACTGGAACTAACAATGCAAGAGAAAACAAATTATCTTCATATTCATAACACACACACACACACACACACACACACACACACATACATATAAATTCTTTATCATCTTCTGACAATTTCGTCATTCCTGTGTTTCCTATGATCCAACTCATTTATTCCAAACTAAGTATACATGCCTGGTAACATTTGTATCACCCATCCCTAAAGTCTAGTCTTTTTCTGTTATAGCAAAAGGAATGCTAGTATAGAATACTATAGACTATCCCTGGAGAGTCCGCTTTTATTCAGAGCAGCACCTATTAATTTGTCTAAGCCCCAATTTATTGTTCAATGAGGTCCTTTGCACCATAGAAAAGGTCAGGTTGTTCCAAAGATGAATTCAACAATAGAATATAAAAGCTGAAAGGAGTCTGTAGGATTTAAAGGCAAATAATTCTCTGACTTTCCCTACACAAATCCTTACTCCTGGCTGGGCGCAGTGGCTCACACATGTAATCCCAGCACTTTGTGAGGCCAAGGTGGGTGGATCACTTGAGGTCAGGAGTTCGAGACCAGCCTGACCAACATGAAGAAACCCCATCTCTACTAATAATACAAAAATTAGCTGGGCATGGTGAGGGGCACCTGTATTTCCAACTACTTGGGAGGCCGAGGCATGAGAATCACTTGAACCCAGGAGGCAGGAGTTTCAGTGCTCCAAGATCATGCCACTGTACTCAAGCCTGGGAAACAGAGTGAAACTGTCTCAAAAACAAAACAAAACGAAAAACCAAATTGTAAGTCCTGGATTGATCTAAACATTCAACACCCCTTCAAGATCTCAAATTGAGAAACTGAGAGGTAAGGGGACAACCTCAGGAAAAAAGAGGCAAGTCAAAACACTAAATCTCTGTCAAGGTGTGTCTGGCAAATTGAAGCTAAACAGACAACATAGAAGACATTTTGAAACAAATTTTTCTTTGAAAAGATGTTTTGACAGTTTTTAGAAGATAGCATATAAATAATATACATGCAAAACCCTTTCCTGAAAAACTCAAAGCATTTTTACCAAAACATTCTAAATTTATATTGCTTTTATTTTGTTACTCAGAACTTAGCTAAAGTTTTCCCACATTCTAAACTTTAGAGAATGAGGCAAATCAGCAAGTGTTTTAGAAAGATTAAAGCAACTTACAGGGAATATTTCAGGTTCAAGACAAATTCAACCTCCTTTCCTTGACCTGGTCTGCTTATTTGTTCATTCAGCAAATATTTGCTAAAATCTTGGAATGAATCACTTAACTTCCCTAGCCACTGAAGCTCCAGCAGGGAAAAATACAAAGAACCTATTCTCACAAGCTTATAATCTAGCAAGGAAGATATCCAATAAACCAATAAGCAAATAAACATAATATAATTTCAATTCAAAGAAAAGTGCTATGAAGAAAAAAAAAAAAGACCAGTATGAAGAAGAGAGTTACATGATGTAACCAAGGAAAACTTCTTATGATAAAATGTTTACTGAGATGAACTGAAGAGAAACAGAAAAAAAACATTGAAAAATCAGGGAAAGATTACTTAGGGGGTATAAAGATAATATGCCAAGGTCCTGAGGTGGGAATTGTGACTGATAAGTCCTATGAGAACGAATAAAGAGGCTAGTTATGACCTGAATATAGTGAATGATGAGAAAGGGAGAGGACAGTGGTATTAATAATGCAAGAAAACAGATTATCGTCATATTCTTGCATATCTTACATACAACACACACACACACACACACAATTCTGCATCTTCTTTTGATGAATGAAGAGAGAGAAGGGAGGAGGGAGACAGAAGTACAGACAGAGAGAGAGGAGTCCTCTTGAATGAGATTAGTATCCTTACAAAAGAATCCCGGGGCTGGGCGCAGTGGCTTACGTCTGTAATCCCAGCACTTTGGGAGGCTGAGGTGGGTGGATCACCTGAAGTCAGGAATTTGAGATGAGCCTTACTAACATGGAGAAACTCCTTCTCTTATAAAAATACAAAACTAGCCAGGTGTGGTGGTGCATGCCTGTAATCCCAGCTACTCAGGAGGCTGAGGTGGGAGAATTGCTTGAATCCAGGAGGCGGAGGTTGCAGTAAGCTAAGATTGTGCCATTGCACTCCACCCTGGGCAACAAGAGTGAAACTCCATCTCAAAAAAAAAAAAAGAAAGAAAGAAACCCCAGAGAGCTCTTACATTCTCTTCCGTCATGTAAGAATACATGAACCAGGAAGCAGGCCCTCATCAGACACCAAATATGCTGGAGCTTTGATCTAGGAACTCCCAACCACTAGAACTGTGAAAAATAATTATCTGTTGTATGTAAACCACTGGTCTATGGCAGTTTGTTATAGCAGCCCAAACAGACTAAGAAGAAAGGAAGGAAGGAGGAAGAGGGGAAGAACAAGTTGGAGCAGTAGGTCAACAGTGGCTATCATGATAAGGATTTCAAATATAACCGCAAGTGTGACAGAGGCGCAGGCTAAATGTGGGAGAGTAACGTTATCTGACTTTTTTTTTTTTTTAATTAAGATGGGGTCTCTGTCACCCAGGCTGGAGTGCAGTGGCATGATCTTGGCTTACTACAACCTTCGTCTCCCAGGTCTGAGCGAGTCTCCTGCCTCAGCCTCCCAAGTAGCTGGGATTACAGGCATGCACCACCTTGCCTTGCTAATTTTTGTATTATTTTGGCCAAGCTGGTCTTGAACTCCTAACCTCAAATGATCCACCTGCCTCAGGCTAACAAAGTGCTGGGATTACAGGCATGAGCCACCGCACCCAGCCCTGACTTAAATTTAAGGAAACTAAAAGTTCGGATGACATAATGTATTATTCCTAAGTAAGCATAAGAGAAAAAAGTCATTTTGCTTCTTTACAGTCTAATGTAAATAACTTAAAATCTATGACTCATTCCAGTTTCTGTGAACCACTATTACCTGACAAGCTGAAGGCAGATATTTATGCTCATTCAGGATAGAGAAATACACATTACAACTATTTTTATAGTTTTATTTCTATTTATAATATTCTAAGCATAATTGTTGATATGGCTTTGGATCTGCGGCCCCATCCAAGTCTCACGTCAAATTGTAATCTCCAACGTTGGAGGTGGGGCCTGGTGAGAGGTGACTGGATCATAGGGGCAGTTTCTTATAAATGGTTTAGCACCATGTTCTCACTCATAGGTGGGTGTTGAACAATGAGAACACATGGACACAGGGAGGGGAGCATCACACACCGGGGTCTGTCAGGGGGAAATAGGGGAGGGACAGCAGCGGGTGGGGAGTTGGGGAGAGATAGCATGGGGAGAAATGCCAGATATAGGTGATGGGGAGGAAGGCAGCAAATCACACTGCCATGTGTGTACCTATGCAACAATCTTGCATGTTCTTCACATGTACCTCAAAACCTAAAATACAATAAAAAATAAAAAATAAATTTAAAAAATTAAAAAGAAAAATGGTTTAGCACCATCCCCTCGGTGCTGTTCTCATGACAGTTCCATAAGACCTGGCTGTTTAAAAGTATGTGGCACCTCCCCACTCTCTTGCTCCTGCTCCTGCCATGTAAGACAATTCTGCTTCCCCTTGCCTTCTGCCAAGACTGTAAGTTCCTGAGGCCTGCCCAGAAGCTGAGAAGATGGCCAGCATCATGCTTCCTATATAGCCTGCAGAACCAAGAGCCAATTAAACCTCTTCTCTTTATAAATTATCCAGTCTTAGGTATTTATTGCAGTGCGAGAATAAAGTAATACAACTGTTCAAATGCTCCTTTCAAACAGTGAACAGTCTAAACCTAAACATGTTTACTTTGCATGTCTACAGTGTGAGTTCACAGTAAGTCCTACACGTGATGATGCTATAACATCCTCACCACTACCCAACAGACTTACTTAATACATGACTAAAGAAAAAAACTTAGAACTTACCTTACAGAACCTTCCGGTACATTTGGCACATACAGGGTAACAGGAAAGGAGTACTGACTGGAAGATTTCATGGTTGCCATTGCCCGTAAAGCCTCTACTTCATTACGTGGGGAAGAAACCTTCATACATCCTAAGTAGGTCAGTTTATTAAATAAAACACTATCTTCTTCGGGTAGTCCACCTGGAGAAGATGATCTGGGTGTAGAAATTTCTGAAGAAACAAAAAAGAAATACTCAAAAGTCAATGCAAAACTCCACCATCATTATAATCTAGCCAATGCCCACAAAGAAATGAAATATTTCAAACAAAATATAGGTCTCTCTGTATTTTCATTTATTTTATATTTAAAATTTTTAGGATTTAAAATTTAGGATTCTAGGATTTTAAAATCCTAAATCTTATGTCAGAGTTCCAGAGTCAGCCATTTTGTTCTCTCAAATCTCTCAAAATATTATCTTACTTAGCTATAAATTCTTCAGATGAGAGAAAAAATTTAAGCTTTATATTTTAAAAAATCAAAAATATAGAGTACAAGTATGTGAAAGAAAATAGAACTTCTGGTCTCCAAACTCACTATGCCAGAGCAAAAGATAAGCCTGGGAACTGAGTCACACAATACTGCCTTTCTTTTGTCACCAAACAGATAGCTGTGTCAAAGGCCTGTGTCATGGCCTCATCCATACGCCAGGTTCCCACGACAAAAGGGCACATATCTCCCCAGATGGCTTCCCTCACAGATTACTCACAAGGAAATTCCTTGTGAGCTTGTAAGCCCCTGAATCTTTTAAGATGTGTATCCTCCCATAAACTAGCTCTACAGCTGAGTTCTGTCAAATCTCATCCTGACAATGTCAATTATCAGCTTATCTTCACAGACACAGGAGACAAGATCAGAAATCATCCCTTCACCTACACTAAGATGAATGCATAACTGACTTTTTCCTCTACTCTCTCTTTTCACATGTAAAATGTAGATTTATTAGGCTAGTCGGAGCCTCAAAAGAATGTAACCACTTGCCTCACTGCCTACCTTTCCCTCTATTTCAGTTCTCAAAACCCCTCTAGAAAAGCACAGGTCACAGTTGCTACTGTGGCTCTTGTTTTTCCCAGGCAAATACTAAACCCTTGACTAAATAAACGTCTATCGATTGAGATCTGCCACTTTTGGGTTAACAAGTGATATAGAACAATAAGGAGAAAAAACTATGCTAAAGATAATGTGAATTAGGCCAAAAATAATGAGGATTAAATAAAAGCAAATCAGTTAAGTCTCTCTTGACTGTAAAGATCCATCACTGCACCACATTTATTAAGTAGCCTAACTTCTTAAGCAAAAAAAAAAAAAAGCAATGTTAAAATGTTACATCTCATACCAACAGCAAGCGTCAAGCTCCTTATCTCCCTCATTCCTGGTTTGCTGGCTTCTATGAACTATGTAAGTGTTCCAATAGGATATTTTTCCTCGAAATAATTATTTTTAATGAATGAATCTATGACTGCTTCACCCAATTCCATCCTCATCATAATGAATTTCTTAAAAAAAAAAAAAACAACTGTTCATTTTATTCTAAAATAAATGCAGGCAGCAAAGGTCCAACTGTGGTTAGAGAGCATCCATCTGCATGTATAAGGTAGTATAACATTCTCCCTTCATGTCCACCTAAAATCCACATTCTGCTTATCTCAAATGCTTCCCTTCGGTTACCTACATTCGTGCTGCACAAAATTAAGCATACATGTATCACTTGAACTAGGTCCCTGCAGCATTTTCTGACTGCCATTACCAGGATTCCTCTTGTAAGATAGGATTTTAATAAACAATTCACAAAAGCCATTTCAAATTCCCCCATTCCAGCTCCTAAATATTATGCTAAAATATGAAACTTCACCACTAACTTTTCTGTTAAGGAATTAAAGCCATTCAAAATGAACTACTTCATCTACATGTTCTTCAACCACTAAAATATGTTTTTCTCCTTTTTTCAGTCAGTTCAATAGAATGTATTTCAAAAGGGATAAATAAAAAACTACAAATACATTTTAATATGTTTAAAGTATTTGTTTTGTATTATATACATATATGTTATTACATACTTTTCTTAATGTAACAAGCACTTATGCAGCAACAATAAGACTGATAAGCCTGAGTGATTAAGTAGTTCAAGTGGTCTAACATATGTGTAACTAGTCTTAAAAAAAAAGGCCGGGCGCAGTGGCTCACGCATGTAATCCCAGCACTTTGGGAGGCCGAGGTGGGTGGATCATGAGGTCAAGAGATCGAGACTATCCTGGCCAACACGGTGAAACCCCATCTCTACTAAAAATACAAAAAAATTAGCCAGGCGTGGTGGCACACGCCTGTGGTGGCACATGCCTGTGGTCCCAGCTACTCAGGAGGCTGAGGCGGAAGAATCACTTGAACCCAGGAGGCGGAGGTTGCAGTGAGCCGAGATTGTGCCACTGCACTCCAGCCTGCTGACAGGGCAAGACTCAGTCTCAAAAAAAAAAATATATATATATATATTTATATATATTTACATAAATATTTTATATATATATATTTATATATATATGTGTATATATATATATGTGTATATATATATATATATGATGAGTGGGAACTAAGGAGAAACAATAAAAATAATATAAATAAAAAAGAGAAAAGAGGTAGCCAAAAAGAAGTTGTTTTAAGAGGTATTTCACAAATCTGTGTAACCCAAGATTCATGACTATATTAGACCCCAAATATAAAACAGTACAGAAACTGATCCAAAAATAACAAATGAAAAAATTGGCAGATAAAGCGTATACAGTGACTTATTATAAATATGATCAAGGATTTAAAGAAAAACATCTAACAAAATAAGAAGAAAAATGAAAGACATAAAAAAGAACCAAAAGAAATTCTAAAGCTGAAAAAATATAAGATCTGAAGCAAAATATGCCCTAGGTAGATATAACAGCAGTTTCTAAATTGCAGAAGAAAAGAGGAATGTTAAAGGAAGTTCCTTGGGCTACAGGAAAATGATAGAGAAAACTGAAGAGTACCAGTACGAGAAAAAGACCTATTCCTTGATTTATAATTTCTTCAAAATATAACAGACTATTCACCCCTTCCACACTCTTCGTGGAAGCCTTTCTCTTCTTCTCCTTTCATTCTCTTTTCTCTATCTAAATAAAATCAACTTTCCGCAAAAAAAAAATAAAAAATAAAAAATAAAAAAAAAAACACAGACTATTTAAAGCAAAAAAAACCCACAGTATTTTGTAGAATTTGTAACATATACATTAGCAAAATGAATGACAGCAGAAGCATAAAGTCCAGAAGGTAACAAAAGACTCTTACAATGTACATGAAGTGTTTTGATATTATTAGAATGTACATGTGTTAAAGACTTGGGTTATAAACTCCAGAGCAATCACTAAAATAATAAAACAAAATTACATAGCTAATGTGCCAATAATGGAGATAAAACAGAACATTAAAAAATAATCTAGAAGAAGGCAGGAAAGGGGGAGAAAAACCCAGAAGGAGACAAAGAGAAAACAAACAGCAAGAGAGTAAGTACATTTAGATCCAAATATATTAAAAATTACATCAAAGGAAATGGTCAGCTTTTTCTGTAAAGGGTCATATGGTAAATATTTTAGGTTTTGTGGGCCAAGAGACAAAATCTACAATATTATGCAAGTATTTATACAAGTGAGAAAACCTTCCACAGACTTTTTTACAAAATTTAAAACTTAGTTACGGATACTGAAATTTGAATTTCATGTAAGCTTCATGTGTCACAATATTATTTTCCTTTTGACATGTTTCAATCATTTAAAAATGTAAAAATCATTTCTACTTTGCAAGCCACACCATAAACAAGTAGGAATGGAATTTGGCCCACAGATAGTAGTTTGCTTACCCTAGTCTAAATCCAACTAAAAGACTGAGATTGTCAAACTGGATTTTAAGAAGCTATCTACAAGAAACACACTTTAAAGACAAAAGTAGGTGAAAAGTTTTTTTTTTTTTTTTAAAGGAAAAAGAAAAATATATACCATGCAAACACTAATTATCAGAAACCAAAGGTGGCTATATTAATATAAGAAAAACTAGACTACAGAACAAGGAATTTTAAAAAGAGAAAAAGATATTTCACAATGCTAAAATGATCAATGCATTAAGAAAACACAACAATTCTAAGTGACTGTGCCCTTAATAGCAGAACTTCAAAATAGTTGAAGCAAAAACTAGCAGAACTCAAGATGACTAAACTGGGCCAGTCAATTTGAAGTGATAAGTCTGTTATAATTTATCTCTTCTACAGATTATACCTGAAAACTCTTGACAGAATCTAACAAGCAACTACCTGAGGACTTTCTTTCTTTTTTTATTGAGATGGGGTCTTGCTACGTTTCACAGGCTGGTCTCGAACTCCTGAGCTCGAGCGATCCGCCCACCTTGGCTTCCCAAAGCCCTGGGATTACAGACGTGAGCCATCACATCCAGCCTCTTTTAAAAAGGTAAACAGGAACAGCTAGATTGGAGAGGAAAGTAAAAACCTGAACCTCTGTTATAGTGCTGTATTTTCCATTTTTCTCATCATCACCTCCCAGCTTTGACGTAAGGGTGGCCTGAGTTACAGAACTGTGCAGTGAGCAACAAAACAAAGAAATCCAGTATTTCTGGCCAAATAACAGAAAAAGAGGTCCCAGCAAACTAGAGAGTATTTGGGAAATCATGACTTGTTTCTGATTTGTCTTCTCACCCAGTTCTACCACAGGCTAGCTCCAATCACAGAAATGCCTGCAATGCTGGTAGTGGCAGTGATACTGTAACCATCTACAATCTGGAGGAAAAGAAATGTGTCTCAAAGGCTAAAATACCGAAGCAAAGAGGCCCCTATAGTCCAAAAATGGAAAAGAAAATCTCTATCATTTTTCTTCTCTTTTCTCTCACTACTTTGCCCAAAAGTTGGCTCCAGACATGCGATTCTGCACAGCACAAAGCAGCAAAAACTCTAAAAAAGAAACCTGTCTTTCTACGCAGAGGAAGAAGGAAAATGGGCCCAAGGAAGCCAGAGAGTGTGAGGAAATCTTAGAGGGGAGAGAGCTGAAGAAGATAATCCCCTAATTCTGTGTGTGAACTAATAAACTGTGTATGCATGTGGAACACATGCTTCTAAAGAAGCATAGCAAAGGTTCTAAGAATTGAAATGACTTTGAAACCAGAAACCAAGACAGATCTTGCAGTCTGAACACAACCAGATAGAATGTCTGCTTTAAAAAAAAAACAAACACAAACTCAACATTCTTCAGAGGATTTTAACCAGAAATAGTCACAAAACATAAGATTCAAAAAATCTGGGGAACAAGCCAATTACTCAACAAACAAAAAAAACATAAAAGGGTAACCTATTCCTAAGTGAAAAAATAATCCGCAGACCAATCCCAAGATGTCCTAGTTGTTGGAATCATCAACTGCTTTAAAATTGGTATAATAATACTCTATAAAATAAATGTGAATACACCTGTAATGAATAAAAATATCAAAACTATCATGGAAGGTGCTGTGATTACGTTCCCTACACAAATGTATCACAGTCCTATTGTGTAGCAGTTTGGCTATACCTATACTTAGGTATAGGTATAGTATACCTATACTTAGGTATAGGTATCTGTACCAAGGTTCAGAAATGAATCACAAGTTCCCTAAACCAATTGGGATAATCCCATCCCCTCTGTCAGAGTGACTTATTTAGAGGTTTGAATGTAACCCAGGCCTACAGCTATCAGTTCATGTTATTTCCCTCACCACTAGAAAATGGGTCCGTTAGTCCAGTCAGAGTGAAACTCAGAACTTTTATTCAATCGGTAAAAGAGGCCAGATCCAGGTACACTGGCTCACACTGGTAATCCCAACACTTTGGGATGCTGACGTGGACGGATCGCTTGAAGCCAGGAGTTCAAGACCAGCCTGGGTAACATGGCAAAACCCCAACACTGCAAAAAAAAAAAAAAAAAAAAATTAGCTGGGCATGGTGGCACATGCCTGTCATCCCAGCTACTCAGGAGGCTGAAGAGTAGGAAGATTGCTTAAGCCCAGAAGTTCAAGGCTGCAGTGAGCCATGACTGCACCACTGCACTTCAGCCTGGATGACAGAATAAGACCCTGTCACCAAAAAATTTTCAAAAAAAAAATCAATAAAAGAATGAAGTCTTTCTCCTTGACACCAGGCATAAACAGGTCACCTACCCTTATCTACCACCAGCTTCTGCTGGTAGCTACTTTGGAACCAGCTAAGGAAGAAAGTAATATAGAGAAGATCAGAGCTGAGTAGTTTAACATAAGAACACCATCAGAACCTAAATCAAACTATACCTGTGGTGTTTAAGCCAGTTCAAGCCGGGAGTTGGTTTTGGTTTTATTTATTTTTGCACCCAAAAGCATCTTGACTTATAAGATACTATTCAAAGTACAAATCCTAATTAGTCATAGATGTATTTATTATTTAATATACTGTTGAAATTGATATAGCTTACTTAGAATTTTTACCAAATATAACTTTAAATAAGTGTAGTGATGAGTAAAAAGGCACATGATATGAAAGACTACGTCCATTACACTATTCTGTGATGCCTAAGTATTTGCTCATTCGTTCAGTAAGTACCTGTTGAGGACCTATCATGCATGAAGTACTGGGGGTAAAATGAGGACCCAAACATAGTCCTTGTTCCCAAATAACATTAAGACCAGATTTTACAGGCAGAGATACAGGCAGAAACATAAGAACACCAAAGTGGAAACTCTCAATGAGAACTGAAAGCTTGAAAACAGCTAATAGTTTTTTTTCTGATTTTCATCTTAAAATTTTCACTATTACTTTATCCCAATTCTTTAATAGTTTCTAAGAATTCAATACAGTACCTGTGTTAGATGGATCCAAAATTAACTGAAGAGATGGCTTATTGGTTTGGCTGACTGGAACATCTCCAAACGAATGATCTGAAATCTCGCTGGAACTTTGACAGTCAACAAGAAGACTGCTTTGACTTTTCTCAGAATCTCTCAAAATCTCTTCCATGGCTTTTTCCAATTGTTCATCACCATTAGAAACTATCTACAGACAGAGGAAGACAATTCTTTTTTAATTCTATTACCGTTCTGAAGCTAAATTTTATAAAAATATTTCATTTCTAAAAGAAATTAAAACAATCTAAATATTTAAATATGGTTAATAAATACTAAGAAGTTGTACAGTTATACCTAATTTCACATATATAATACATTAAAATCCTGATTATAAAACAGGAAGATTATTAGTTTCACAAATGGATTCTTTATAAAACACTTAAGGCAGTTTCCAACTACATTTTATATAAGATCCTATTTACAGAGATGTATTTATCTTTTTTTCCCCTTTCTTTTTTGAGACAGAGTCTCACTCTGCCACCCAGGCTGGAGTGCAGTGGCACAATCTTGGCTGACTGCAACCTTCACCTCCTGGATTCAAGCGATTCTCGTGCCTCAGCCTCTTGAGTAGCTGGGACTACAGGCGTGCACTACCACACCCAGCTAATTTTTGTAGTTTTTTTTTTTTTTTTTTTTTTTTTTTTGAGACAGAGTCTCATTTTGTCGCCAGGCGCCAGGCTGGAGTGCAGTGGCGCAATCTCAGCTCACTGCAACCTCCGCCTCCCAGGTTCAAGCAATTCTCCTGCCTCAGCCTCCCAAGTAGCTGGGACTACAGGCGCGCACCACCATGCCCAGCTAATTTTTGTATTTGTAGTAGAGACAGGGTTTCACCATGCTGGCCAGGCCAGTCTTGAACTCCTTACCTCAAGCAATCCACCCACCTTGGCCTCCCAAAGTGCTAGGATAACAGGCATGAGCCACCATGCCTGGCCCTTCTTTTTCCTTTTTAGGAACACATCCTAAAAATCAGATAACCTTACATTTACATATCTAAAGGGAAAAACGGATAAATTTAAATAGACAGGGTCTATTATGAATACCATTTAAAAGGTCACATTTCTTATCATAGCATAACCATATTTCTGATTTCTTTACAAATTGTTTGCTAGCTCCCAAGATGAGTATTGCTAATTTCCTTACACTTACATTGACTCATAGGTTTTTCAAAGGCAGGTGAGACACAAAGCCTAAGCAAATAAATGATGTCTTAAACACAATAATGCTAAAATACAGGTATCTAAAAATAAAGCCATTGATGATCTAAATAAAATTACAAAACAACATATTCTCAACATAAGCATTTAGCAATCTCATTTTTAGAATATATTTTATTAGACTGATATACTAATACATCTTTGATCCCATAGTTAATACTAAATAAAAGTCATAAATAATTTGTATCACTTTTAACTAATTTTCCTATTCCTGTTTCTAGAGGATAGTTACACCGTTTTGAAGCCTATGCAACTGAGTTTGCTTGCTTCCTTTTCTTTGACTTTGAAAGTGCAACACAAAAGTGAAAAAGAAAAGGGATCATATCTAAACAAAAATTCAAATGCTAAAAATATAAGATATATGCTTTCAAAACATTCAGACAAGTTAAATCACACAACAGAACATTATCAGCTGATTTAAAACATAAAAATCATAAAGAAAAAAGTCTCTCAAGTGAAAGCAAAACATTTAATTAACTTCTAAAACCCAGCAGTAAGAGAAACAAAAACATTCAGATAAAGTAATGTAAAACTTAACTATTATGTCTAATTCACCAATTATCCTTTCCCTTCTTTTTCCTCTTTCATTCTTCCTCCTAAAATTCCAAATTAAAAGGTAAACAACCAAAAGCAAGAACTTTTTAAAATACACAAACCAAATAATTAGGCTGTGGATAAATCAAACACTGATTTTATTCTGAAAGTCAGCACTTGAGAAAAACCTTCGGATTTTACACATCTCCTGAGGTAAGTTTCAAATAGTTTTTTGGTTTTTTTTTTTTTACATTAAAAATTGTACCATATGCGGAAAAGAAAAAAAATACCTTCAGTTGAGGTTTTTCTTCATGTTTTGTAGAATTATCATCTGCATATTGAGGAACCAAAACAAATTCTTCACTGTTCATTGTAGCCACAGAATCAGATGATCCATTAACCTTCTGTAATGAAGCTCTGACCTCCATTTCAGTTCTTCTCTTCCCACATCCACCTGGAAAAACTAAAGGGATTGAAAAAAAAAAATACTGATTAAAAACATGAAGTTTTAAAAGTGGTTCATGTGAAGAAGAATCCTTCTGGCTAGATAATTATCTCAAAATTAGGGAGGCTACTTTCTTGGACTGAGCCACTTAATGGACATGTACTTTCTCTTCATTCTAAGTTTCCAGACTAATAGAGCCCTATTGTTACCTAAATACTTACACACACCAGTCCATATCTCAACCAAACAGATTTATCACTGTTTACTTGACACACTCTCTCTCACTTCTCTTAGAAATGCTGTTTTATTTTCTTTTTAATAGAGGAAATAATTAAATGATACTAGAAATACCTACGAATCCATGCACAGACATAAAACCATATTCACTGAGACTGCTTTATTAATTAAATCTAAATGCTTAAAAAAAAAAAAAAAACTTAAATCCTCAACACCGAATATTGTACCTGCAAATATTTTTTCTAAGTAACTAAAGTTGACTAATACAGAATTCAACATCCTAAGACATATAGCTTCTCTTTCCTGACACATTATTACTCATTAACACAAAAAAGAAAAAGAAAAAAGCTTCTACATTGCATTCACATAGCAAATAATGTTTCAGTAATCAAACACAGTGGAATTCTGTTTTCTGGATAGATCTCTACAGCATAGAAATAATACTCACTATCATATCCAGAAGTTCATGTACTCAGATACTAAGTTTAACTGAAGACCTATATTATGTAACAGACACAACTCAGACCTAAGGTTACATAAGTGAACAAGGCAGACAAGTAGCCTGCACTTCTGGGGCTTATATACTAGTCAGGAAACAAGAAAGTGACAAGTGGTGATTCCAAGTCACTCTAAAGGCTGTGCAGAAAATAAACACATTAATGTGACAAACAGTAGCTGTGGGAACTATAGGGACAAATTAAGGTGGTAGGAAAAAACTCTCTGAGAGAAAAATATCTGAGCCTAAACCTGAAAGGCAAAAAAAAGAACCCTATTATTACACAATCTGCTCAGTGACCAAATGAGTAATGTGATAGAAGGGCAGGACAACCAGGCTGGGCTAAAGAACACAGGACCTTGTAAACCATAGTAAGTCTACTGATCCATGCCTAAAATCCTCCCAGAAATGTTATTTTTCTAATTAGGTTACCTTTTCCATTATAGCCTACAAACATAGTTGCAATATTCCATTTTGCCGTTAGGTGACACTAACACCACTACTCTTGGCAATAAAAAGACTGATTCCAGCTTCAGGTTACATGTGTATCTTTTAAAAAGTAAGTACTTTCCAACTTTATAAAAAAATCAAAATTTTCAAGACTATCAAAATAAATAATAAAGATACTCGAAGCAGTGTAATTACCTAGCCATCATTTATTTTTGTTATGCATGTTAATACCCTTTTTAAAACCTTTCAAGCAACATTCATTTGTCCTCTGAACGTTTTTTCTCACTTTGTATATTATGTTTCTAAAACTGCAGAATTTGTTACAAGCCAGGTCTTGACTCTTCCAGAAGGCACTATTAATCCTTAACTGGGAACATACCACATATTCCAGATGTCTTTCTTTGGTCAGTCCTTCAAGCCCTTCTCAGGTTGCTGCTCCTCTACCAGATTTCTAAATGCTAGAAATTCTATGTTCAGATCCTGACCCCTTTTCCCTTGTCATATATTCACTCTAAGTAATATCTCTCATTGTCATGGACTAAAATACCATCTACAGGTCTCCCAAATTTCTATCCCAACTCAAATGTCTTCTTTAAATTCCTGCCCTGATATCCAGCTCTCTACTTGATTTTTCCACGTGGAAGTCTTATCAATATCTTAAATGAAATGTGACCAAAATGGAATTCCTTGTGTCTTCTCCAAACTTGTTTCCAGTCCCAATTTAGTGTTTCAGAAAATAACACCACCATCTTCTACAAAGTTACTTGAATAAGAAACTTTGATATTATCCTTGATTCATCTCCACTTCTTCACACCTCACATCAGCAAGTCATGTCAGCCCCACTTCCAAAATAAGCCTCACATCTATCCATTTTTCTGTCCACTACTACTGCTACCACTCTACTACAAACAATACTCTTATTTACAATAAAAGCCTTCTAACCCATCTTCTATATCCAGTCTTCTTCCCTCAATCTTTGTCACTGTTCACAAAGCTGCCAAAGAAATTTTTTGGAAAATAAATTAGATTACATGAAAACTCAAGACCAAAACTTTTTCACTAAAATTTAAATAAAATTTAAACTGCTTCCCAATACTTACAAGGCCCAATACACCCCTGCCCCAATCATTTTCTCATCATAATTCCTTAATCACAGCAAGTTCCAAGACAAGCAAAAACCAAGAATAATCGTTGCCAGCACATCTGACTTGAAAGAAAGATTAAAAGTGGTTCTTCAGTCAGAAAATTAAATAGGTCAAAAATGTGGATCTATGTAATAAAAGGAAGAGTTACAATCTATTGGATGATTATATCACATGGATAAAAAACATGACAGCAATGGCAAAAAAAAAAAAAAAAAAAGGAAGGAGGAGAGAGAGAGAGGAACTGTAAATATCCTGTTATAAGGTAACTGCAATACCTGTACATGGCTTATATGCAGTATAAAATTATTTGAAAATGTTTTTTTACTCCTTTATTTTTAATTTTTGTGGCTACATGTGTATATATTAATATGTTATGTGAGACTTTTTTTTTTTTTTTAAGATGGAGTCTCACTCTGTTGCCAGGCTGGAGTGCAATGGCGCAATCTCAGCTCAGTGCAACCTCCGCCTCCTGGGTTCAAGCGATTTTCATGCCTCAGCCTCCTGAGCAGCTGACACTACAGGCACACGCCACCATGTTCAGCAAATTTTTGTACTTTTAGTAGAGACAGGGTTTCACCATGTTGGTCAGGATGGTCTCAATCTCCTGACCTTATAATTCGCCTGCCTCAACCTCCCAAAGTGCTGTGATTATAGGCATGAGCCACTGCACCCAGCTGTGAGACACTTTTATACAGGCACGAAATGCATAATAATCACATCAGGGTAAACGGGAGTATCCAACATCTCAAGCATTTATCCTCTGTGTTACAAAAAATTCAGCTATACTCTTATTTTTAAATGTCCAATTAAATTAATTTTGACTACATTCACCCTGTTGTGCTAGCAGATACTAGGTTTTATTGGTTCTTTCTCATTACTTCTTCATACCTATTAACCATCCTCATGTCCTCTACCCAACCCACCCTCCCTCTACCCTTCTCAGCTCTGGTAATCATTATTCTATCTACATGAATTCAATCATTCTAACTGTTTAGCAACCAGAAATAAGTGAGAACATATGAACTCTGTCTTTCTGTGCCTGGCTTATTTCACTTAACATAATGACATCTGCTTTCATCCATGTAGCTGCAAAATGACAGGATCTCCTTCTTCTTTATGGCTGAATAGTACTCCATTGTATATGTATACCACATATTCTTTATCTATTCATTTGTTGATGGACACTCAGTTCCTTCCAAATCTTGGCTGCTGTAAGTAATGTTGCAATAAACATGGGAGTGCAGATATCCTTCTCTGGAATATTAAAACATCACTTGTTTTAATAACCAAATCCTAACTAGCAGTAGGATTGCTGAATCATATGAAAGCTCAATTTTCAGATTTCTAAGGAACATCCAAACTGTTCTCCATAGTGGCTGTACTAATTTATATTCCTACCAACAGTGTACCAGGGTTTCCTTTTCTCAACATCCTTGCCAGCACTTGTTAATGCCTGACTTTTGAATAAAAGCCATTTTACCTGGGTTGAGATGATATCTCATTATAGTTTTGATTTGCATGTCTCTGATGATTAGTGTTGCTAAGCACTTTTTAATATGCCTGTGTGCCATCTGTATGTCTTCTTTTGAGAAAAGTCTATTCAAATCTATTGTCCATTTTTAAATTACAGTTTTATTTTATTTATTTTTATTTTATTTTATTTTTGGAGACAGAGTTTCACTCTTGTTACCCAGGCTGGAGTGCAGTGGCAAGATCTTGGCTCACTGCAACCTCCGCCTCTCGCGTTCAAGCGATTCTCCTGCCTCAGCCTCCTGAGTAGCTGGAATTATAGGCATGCGCCACCACGCCCAGCTAATTTTTGCATTTTTAGTAGAGACGAGGTATCACTGTGTTGGCCAGGCTGGTCTCAAACTCCTGATCTCAGATGATCCACCCACCTGAACCTCCCCAAGTGCTGGGATTACCACTGTACCTGGTCTAAATTAGATTTTTAATTAGATTAAACTTTTTCCTACAGAGTTGTTTGAGCTCCTTATACATTTTGGATACTAATCCCTTGTCAGATGGGTAATTTGCAAATATATTTTCCCATTTGGTGACAAATTTCCCATTTGTCTCTTCACTTTGTTGATTGTTTTCTTTGCTATGCAGACACTTTTTTAACTTGATGTGATACCATTTGTCCATTTTTGCTTTTTTTGCCCATGCTTTTAGGGTATCACTCAAGAAATCTTTGCCCAGTCCAAAGTCCTGGAGAGTTTCCTCAATAATTTCTCTTAGTAGCTTCAAAGTTTGAGGTCTCATATTTGAGTCTTCACTGTATTTTAATTTCATTTTTGTGTATGATGAGATACAGGAGTCCAGTTTCATCCTTCTGTATATGGATATCCATTTTTCCCAGCACCATTTATTGAACAGATTGTCCTTTCCCTAGTATATGTTCTTAGCAGCTCAGTCAAAACTGAGTTCACTGTAGATGTACAGATTTATTTCTGGGTTCCCTATTCTGTTCCACTGACTATGTGTTTGTGATCAGTATTGCTTTGTGCCATTTTGGTTACTATAGCTATGTTGCATAATTTAAAAGTAATGTGAATGCTGCAGCTTTTTAGGATAATTTTGGCTATTCTGAGTCTTTTGTGGTTTCATATAAGTTTTAGGACTGCTTTTTCTATTTCTGTGAAGAATATCATTGGTATTTGATACGGACTACATTTAATCTGTAGATTACTTTGGGTAGTATGAGCATTTTAATAATATTGATTCTTCCAATCCATGAATATGGACTACCTTTCCACTTTTGTGTCCTCTCTGATTTCTTATATCAATGTTTTATGGTTTTCATTGTGGAGAGCTTTCATTTCTTTGGTTTGTTCCTAGGTATTTTATCTTACTTGTAGTTACTGTAAATGGGATTACTTTCTTGGTTTTGATTTCATATTTTTCACTGTTGGCATACAGAAATGCTACTGATTTTTGTATGTTGATTTTATATCCTCCAACTTTAATAAATCTGTTTATCAGTTCTAATAATTTTTGGGGGGAGTCTCTGGGTTTTTCCAAATATAAGATCATATCATCTGCAAACAAGGATAATCTGACATTTTCCATTCCAATTTGGATGCCCTTTATTGCTTTCTCTTGTCTGATTGTTCTAACTAGGATTTCCAGTATATGCTGAAAACAAAAGCGGTGAAAGTATGCATCTTTGTTGTGTTCTCAGTCTCAGAGAAAAGGCTTTCAGCTTTTCCTCCTTCAGTATGATATTAGCTAGGGGTCTGTCATATATGGCTTTTATTATACTGAAGTATGTTTCTTCCTTACCCAGTTTTTTAAGGGTTTTTATCATAAAGGGATAAATGTTTTCAAATGCTTTTTTATCACCAACTGAAATCATCATATGGTTTTTGCCCTTCATTCTATTTATATGATATATATCACACTGATTGATATGTGTCTGCTGAACCATACTTGCATCCCTGGGATAAATCCTGCTGATCATAATGAATTTGATCTTTTAAATGTGTTCCTGTGTTTGGCTTGCTAACATTTTATTGAGAACTTTTGCATCGATATTCACCAGAGATATAAGCCTACAGTTGTTTGTTTTTGATGTGTCTTCGGTTTGAGTATGAGGGTAATACTAACCTTTTAGAATGACTTTAGAAGTATTCCCTTCTCCACTATTTTTTAGACTAGTTTGAACAGATTTTTTTTTTTTTTTTTTTTTTTTTGAGACAGAGTCTCACTCTGTTGCCCAGGCTGGAGTGCAGTGGCATGACAGTTCACTGCAACTTCTAACTCCCAAGCGATTCTCCTGCCTCCAGAGTAGCTGGGATTACAGGCATGCACCACCACACTCGGTTAATTTTTGTATTTTTAGTAGAGACAGGGTTTCACCATATTGGCCAGGCTCGTCTTAACTCCTGACCTCAGGTGATCCAACTGCCTCAGCCTCCCAAAGTGCTAGGATTACAAGCATGAGCCACCATGCCCTCCTGGAATAGTTTGAATATATTCAGTTAGTTCTCTAAATGTTTGGGAAAGTTCATCAGTGAAGCTATCAGGTCCCAGGCTTTTTTTTCACTAGGACACTTCTTATTAATGCTTCAATCTCATTACTTGTTATTCATCTGTTCAGGTTTTGGATTTCTTCATGGTTCAATCTTTATAGATTGTACGTGTCTAAGAATTTAGCCATTTCTTCTAGGTTTACCAATTTATTGGCACATAGTTGCTCACAGTAACCACTAATGGTCCTTTGAATTTCTGCAATATCAACTGTAATGACTCCTTTTTCATCTCTAATTTTATTTATTTGGATCTCTCTTTTTCTCGTAGTCTGGCTATGGGTTTGTCCATTTTGATTAACTATTCAAACAACCAGCCTTTAGTTTTCCTGATGTATTATATTGTTTTCTTCATGTCAAATTCATTTATTTCTGTAGGAGATGAGTCAGAGTGATAGAAGAAACTATAGGGAAAGAACAGGCCTTCAGAAAGGTCAGAAGACTCTGCACAGCTTCAGGGGAGAGTAAGCTGAAGGCAGCTGTTCTCTGACCTTGAGGAAGAGGGCCAGGAGTAGGTACAAGGAAGTGTAGGGGAATTTATCATAAACAGGCTTGTTTACTATGGTGACCGGGAACCAACGTTTGATCATCCCCCTTGCCGTGTGTGAGGTTCCCTGAAGGGGCAACAATAAATGTTAATTACTCAAAGCCTGCATTTACTCCAGGCTTTTGGCAGTATGTCTACACTGAATAAAAGCAAGCAGCTCCAGCTTATCCGGGCTGCTGCACCTTGGCCACAAGAGCTCAGCAACCCCCTAGGTGCTCTTACACTGCATACCTGTGTCTGAGTATTCCTTTCATCCATTGCTCAGCCAGGGTCTAGGGGACAGACCTGGCATATTTCTCCCCTGATCTTCATTATTTCTTCTACTAATTTTGTGTTTGGTTTGCTCTTGCTTTTCTAGTTCTTTAAGATGTATTGTTAGATTGCTTACTTGAAGTTTTTCTTCTTTTCTAATGTAAGCAGTTACAGTTATAAATTTCCCTCTTAGTACTGCTTTAGCTGTATCGTATAAGTTTTGGTACCTTGTGTTTCCATTATCATTTGTTTCAATGAATTTTTCAATTTCCTCCTTAATTTCTTCATTGACACACTGGTCATTCAGGAGCATGTTGTTTAATTTCCATGTGTTTGCATAGTTTCTAAAATTTCTCGTTACTGATTCCCATTAGGTTGGTATAAAACTGCAATTACTTCTGCACCAACATAATGGTTTCATTCTGTTGTAGTCAGAGACAATGCTTGATATTATTTCATTTTTTTAAATGTTTTAAAACTTGTTTTGTGACCTAACATATGGTCTGTCCTTGAGAATAATCCATGCACTGAGGAAAAAATGTTTTTTCAGCCATTGGATGAAATGTTCTATAAACATCTATGAGGTCCATCTGGTCTATAAGGCACATTAAGTCTGATTATTCTTTGTTGATTTTCTGACTGGAAGATTTGTTCAATGCTGAAAATGACGTGTTGAAGTTTCCAGCTATTACTGTATTTGGGTCTATCCCTCTCTTTAGCTCTAATAATATCTGCTTTATATATACCTAGGTGCTCCAGGGTTAGGTGCATATATATGTACAAATATTATATTCTCTTGCTGAATTGACCTTTTAATCATTATATAGTAATCTTCTTTGTTTCTTCTAATGGTTTTTGTCTTAAAATCTAATTTGTCTGACAGAAGTATAGCTATTCTTGCTCCTTTTTGGTTTCCATTGGCATGGAATATCTTTTTCCATCCTTTTATTTTCAGTCTATGTGTGTCTTTACAGGTAAAGCGTGTTTCGTGTAGGCAACATTCAGCCACTACTCTATGTCTTTTCATTGGAGAGTTTAGTTCATTTACATTCACTGTTATTGCTGGTAAGTAAGGACTTAACTCCCGCAACTTTGTTACTTGTTTTCTGGTTGTTTTGTGGTATTTGTTTCCTTCTTTCCTTTCTGTCATCCTTCTAGTCAAGGTGATTTTCTATGATGGTATGATTTAATTTCTTGCTTTTAATTTTTTGTATACTTATTGTATATTTTTAGATTTGAGGTTACTAGGAGGCTTGCAAATACTATCTTGTAACCCATTATTTTAAGCTGATAACACATTGCATAAGCAAGCAAACAAGCAAGAAGAAAACAAATAAAAACCCTAACCTCATCCCTGCTTAACCTTTTCTTGTTTCTATTTATATCTTTTTGGATTATCTATGTCTTGAAAAGTTGTTGTAGTTATTTTTTATTGATTCATCATTTAGTCTTTCTACAAAGGATAAGAGTATTTTACATACAACAGTTACTGTTATCACACTCTGTGTTTTTCTGTGGACTTACTATTACCAGTGAGTTTTGTACCTTCAGATACTTTCTTACTGCTCATTAACGTCCTTTTCATTAGCACTTCTTGTAGGACAGGTCTGGTGTTCATGAAATCCCTCTTTTCTTTGTCTGAGAAAGTCTTCATTTCTTCTTCATATTTAAAGGATATTTTCACCAAATATACTCTTCTAGGGTAAAAGTTTTTTCCTTTGGCACTTTAAACATGTCCTGCCACTCTATTCTGGCATAAAAGGTTTCTAGTGAAAAGTCTGCTGCCAGACATATTCGTGCTCCATTATAGGTTATTTGTTTCTTCTCTCTTGCAGCTTTTAGGATCCTTTCTTTATCCTTGATCTTTGGATAAATCTAAAAATCAGAATATAAAATCTGACAAAAGGTTTTTATGTTTCTTCAGGTGCAAAAAATAATGGAAAATATAGGCATAAACATTTTCATTTTCAGGGCATTTTAAAGGTATATGAAAATAAGGAAGAGAAATTTATCAGCATTATAGAAAATCTGATATATATGTGTGTTTTGTTTCTTCTATCCATCCCCTCTGAACTCAAAGGAGCTCTATACATATTTAGATTAAATTAAATCACTTAAAAACAAACTTCTCCCCTATACCTATAGCAATTCTACCAAGTTAAATAGCTTATAATTCTTACTCTAATGCCATGTCATTTTTGCTAAATGAGCAATAATGATTATCTAAATTAACACCTCTCTTGGATAACTAAAACTACAATTTTCACATATACAAGAAACAGTACAATAATATTCAGCAATGTCTAACTGAAAGCTATTTTATTCCCAAAATAACTGAACATATTCGAAAGTATGCAATCATAGTGCACGTGATTTAATTTCCTTCAGTGCCAAATGTGGTTAGCCTCCTTCTTGCTTTTAGATCACATGTTTGTGCCTACTCATTTTAAAGTGGCTCCTGAGCTAAAATGGAAACCTAAAAATATAAGGGTGAGTCAAAATTGGGCTGGGAAGACTATTAGGCATGAGAATTAGAATGACTGTATGAGATCCATTACAAAAATAGAAAGGGAACTATTCTTAACTTACATTAAAAAATGGACAAATACTTTATAGAACAATATTTGCCAACCAAAATTCTTCTGTTCTTTGAAAAACTGAGACAACCCAGGAAAAAAATACCATGACTTTTGTTTGCTAAACAATCTATCCACTATTTTAGTTCCCAGGCAAGAGCCAAACCAGTATGTATGCATGTACACAAGTATGTCTCTAGCCCTGAAAAAAGGACAAAAGAACTTTATTAATTCACATTACTCCAGCAGATACCTATTTTGATCTGTCCAACAATAATTCCCAAACATCTTATCTGAAAATAAGCCTTCTCTCTACTTAAACCACATAGCTTTTATAAAAACGTCAACTCCCGGCTGGGTGCAGTGGCTCACGCCTGTAATCCCAGCACTTTGGGAGGCCAAGGCAGGCAGATCACGAGGTCAGGAGATCAAGACCATCCTGGCCAACACGGTGAAGCTCCATCTCTACTAAAAATACAAAAAAAATTAGCCAGGCATGGTGGCATGCATCTGTAATCCCGGCTACTCGAGAGGCTGACGTAGGAGAATCACCTGAACCTGGGAGGTGGAGGTTGCAGTAAGCTGAGATCACGCCATTGCACTCCAGCCTGGGCAACAAGAATGAAACTCGGTCTTAAAAAAAAAAAAAAAAAAAAAAAAAAGGCAACCCCGCAGCCAAATAGATAAATCTAAGCTAGATCAATTAATCCAGTTCCTAAAATTTTTAGACTAGTGACCAGCCACATTTTTCTTGAATGAAGAATGACAGTGTGCAGTGACAGAGAAAAGTAAACCCCAGACAGAGACAAGAAAAAGAGTCTTAATCAACTCATATCCCTCTCAGTCATTCCTGAGGCCTAGCTCCAATTGTCCCCATTTTTGGTCTTAATAAATCTGCCATTCTTTTAATTCCATAAAATATTCCTTTCAACAAATTCTTTTTGTATAAATTAGTTTAAATTGGGTTTCTAGAATTAGAGAAGCAAGAAGAAATCAACCCCAAAGCTACCAGATAGAAGACAAGAAGTAATCAAAATCAGAGCTGAACTGAAGTAAATGGAAACAAGAAAAACAATCAAAAGATCTATGAATACAGGAATTGGTTTTTTGAAAAAATTAAAAAGATAGGCCACTAGCTAGACTAATAAAGAAGAAAAGAGAGAACGAAATTAGAAATAGCAAAGGGAATGTTACCACTGACCCCACAGAAATAAAAAATAACCATCAGCAACTACTACAAACACCTCTATGCACACAAACTAGAAAACCTAGATGAGATGGATAAATTATTGGACACACATGTCCTCCTAAGACTGAACCAAGAAGAAACTGATTCCCCACAGAGACCAATAACAAGCTCCAAAACTGAATCAGTAATAAAAAGTCTATCAACAACAACAAAAAAATCCCAGGACCTGATGGATTCACAGTTGAATTCTACCATATCTACAGAGAAGAGCTAGTACCATTCCTCCAGAAACTATTCCAAAAAATTGAGGAGGAGGGACTCTTCCCCAACTCATTCAGGATGATGAGGCCAGCATCATCCTGATACAGACACAACAGTAAAAGAAAACTTCAGGCCAATATCCTTGATGAACATCAATGAAAAAATCCTCAACAAAATACTTGCAAACCAAATCCAGCAACACATCAAAAAGCTAATCCACCACAATCAAGCAGGCGTTGTCTCCAGGATACAAAGTTGGTTCAACATAAACAAATCAGTAAATGTGAACTCATCACATAAATAGAACTAAAGACAAAAACAAATGAGTATCTCAATAGACGCAAAAAAGGACTTTATTAGTCTATTCTCACATTGCTATAAAGAACTACCTGTGACTGGGTAATTTATAAAGAAAGGTGGTTTCACTGACTCACAGTTCCACAGGCTGTACAGGAAGCATGGCTGGGAGGCCTCAGAAAACTTACAATCATGGCAGAAGGCGAAAAGGAAGCAAGCACATCTTACCATGGAGTAGCAGGAGAAAAAGAGAGCGAAGGGAGAAGTGCTACACTTCCAGATCTCGTGATCTTGGGAGAGCTCACTACCATGAGAATAGCAAGGGAGAAATCCACCCCCATGATCCAGTCACCTCCCACCAGGTCCCTCCCCCAACACTGGGGATTACAATTCAATGTAAGATTTGGATGGGGACACAGAGCTAAACCATATCAAGGCCTCCGGTAAAATTCAACACTGTTTCATGTTATAAACTCTCAATAAGCTATGTATTAAAGGAATATACCTCAAGATAATAAGCCATCTATGACAAACCCACAGCCAACATTACACTGAGCAGTCAAAAGCCAGAAGCATTGCCTGTAAAAATGGGCACAAGACAAGGATGTTCTCTCTCACCACTCCTATTAAAAATGGTACTGGAAGTCCTAGCCAGAGCAATTAAGCAAGAGAAAGAAACAAAGAGCATCCAAACAGGAAGAGAGGAAGTCAAACTATCTCTGTTGGCAGGCAACATGATTCTATATCTAGAAAGCCCCAGTCTCAGCCCAAAGGCTCCTTCAACTGATAACTTCAGCAAAGTTTCAGGATACAAAGTTAATGCACAGGCCAGGGGCAGTGTCTCACACCTATAATCCCAGCACTTTAGGAGACTGAGGTGGGCAGATCATTTAAGGTCAGGAGTTTGAGACCAGCCTGGCCAACATAGTGAAACCCTGTCTTTACTAAAAATACAAAAATTAGCTGGGCATGGTGGCATATGCCTGAAATCCCAGCTATTTGGGATGCTGAGACACAAGAACCACTTGAACCTGGGAGGCAGAGGTTGCAGTGAGCCAAGATCATGCCACTGCACTCCAGTCTGGGCAACAGAGAGATACTCCTAAAAAATAAAAATTAAAAAAAAATCAATGTACAAAAATCACTAGCATGCCTATACAACAACAACAGCTAAGCCAAGAGCCAAATCAGAAAGGCAATTCCATTCAAAATTGCCACAAAAAGGACAAAATATCTAGGAATACAGCTAACCAGGAGGTAAAACATCTCTACACCGAGAATTACAAAACATTGCTCAAGGAAATCAGAGACAACACAAACAAATGGAAAAACATCCCATTCTCATGGATAGAATGTCATTAAAATGGCCATAATGCCTAAAGCAATTTACAGATTCAATGCTATTCCTATCAAACAACAATTTTAAAACTATTTTAAAATTCATATGAAACCAAAAAAAGGACCTGAACAGCCAGGGAAATCCTAAGCAAAAAGAACAAAGCTAGAGGTACCACATTACTCAACTTCAAACTATGCTACAGGGCTACAGTAACGAAAACAGCATGACACTGGTACAAAAACAGGCACACAGACCAATGGAACAGAATAGACAGCCCAGAAATAAGGCCACACACCTACGACCATCTGATCTTTGACAAAGCTGACAAAAACAAGCAATGAGGAAGACTCCCTATTCAATAAATGGTGCTGGGGTAACTGGCTACTGATATGCAGAACACTGAAGTTAGATCCCTTCCTTACATCAAATACAAAAATTAACTCAAGATGGATTAAAGACTTAAATGTAAAACCAAAAACTATAAAAATCCTGGAAGACAACCTAGGAAATACCACCCTGGACACAGGAACAGCCAATGACTTCATGACAAAGACATGAAAGCAATCACAATAAAGGAAAAAAAAAAAAAAAGGACAAGTGGGATCTAATTAAACTCAAGAGCTTCTTGCACAGCAAAAGAAACTATCAATACACAACCTACAGAATGGGAGAAAATATTTGCAAAGTATGCTTCTGACAAAGGCTATTATCCAGCATCTATAAGGAACTTTAACAAATTTACAAGAGAAAAACAAACAACCTCATTAAAAAGTGAGCAAAGGGCCAGGTGAGGTGGCTCATGCCTGTAATCCCAGCACTTTGGGAGGCTGAGGCGGGTGGATCACGAGGTCAGGAGAACGAGACCATCCTGACTAACACCATGAAACCCTGCCTCTACTAAAAATACAAAAAATTAGCTGGGTGTGGTGGCATATGTCTGTGGTCCCAGCTACTCTGGAGGCTAAGGTAGAAGAATCGCTTGGACCTGGGAGGCGGAGGTCACGGTGAGCGGAGATTGCACCACTGCACTCCAGCCTGGGTGACACAGTGAGACTTCGTCTCAAAAAAAAAAAAGTGAGCAAAGGACATGAATACACAGTTTTCAAAAGAAGACATACCCATGGCCAACGACCACACGGAAAAAAGCTCAGTATCACTGATAATTATAGAAATGCAAATCAAAACCACAAGATACTATCTCATATCAGTCAAAAGGCTATTATTAAAAAGCCAAAGAGTAACAGATACTGGCAAGGTTGCAAGACAAAGGAAAACCCTTATATACTGTCAGTGAAAGCGTAAATTAGTTCAACCATTGCAGAAAGCAGTGTGGAGATTCCTCAAAGAGCTGAAAACAGAAGTGCCATTCAACTCAGCAATTCTCTTATTGGGTATATACCCAAAGGAATATAAATAATTCTAACATAAAGACAAATGCACGTGAAAGTTCACTGCAGCACTACTCATATTAGCAAAGACATGGAATGAACCTAAATGCCCATCAATGACAAACTGAATAAAGAAAATGTGGTATGTATACACCATGGAACACTACGCAGCCACAAAAAAGAATGACATCATGTCTTTCCAGAACATGAATGGAGCCATTATCCTTAGCAAACGAACACAGGAACAGAAAGCCAAATACCATACTTTCTCATTTATAAGTGGAAGCTAAATGATGAGAATTCATGGACACAAAGAGGGGAATAGCAGACACTGGGGTCTAGTTGAGGGTGGAAGGTGGGAAGAGGAAGAGGAGCAGAATAAATAAGCATTGGGTACTAGGCTTAGTACCTGTGTGAAGAAATAATCTGTACAACAAACCCCTATGACATGAGTTTACCTATATAATAATCCTGCACATGTACCTCTGAACCTAAAATAAAAGTTAAAAGAAAAAAAACCTTCCATTCTTTCCAACCCAATGTGTCCAGGGAAAACGTGTATCATCTCTATGAACACACCGGTTTCTTTTTTTGGGAAAAAAAAAAAAAAAAAAGTGGTTTGGCTAGTTTATCACCAAGATCTTTTAACTCTAAAAGTTCTACACATCAATTAATTTTCAGAATCTATCTGTATGTGAAGAAATATAAAATGGAAGATAGGATCCAAGATGGCCAAATAGGAACAGCTCTGGAGTGCAGTTCCCAGTGAGAATGCAGAGGGCGAGTGATCACTGCATTTCCAAACAAGTTTTTACTGCCCACAGACCAGGAGATTCCTGGGCAGAAAAGCGCCACAAGTCTCCAGCACAGCTGTTTCAGCCGGCGCAGCAGGTCTCCACACAAAAACTCACACCAATCTGGGCGGCTATTTCAACTGGTACCTGGAATGCCTGGAGGACAGAGTTACCCATTCAACTGAAAAAAAGGGGGCTGGAACAGAGCCAAGTGATCTGGCTTGGCAGGTCCCACCCCCGCAAAGACCAGCAATCTGAAATGCTCTGGATCGAGAGTTTCACAGCAAGCACAGTTGGACCCGGGACGGTCCAGCTCTGTGGGAGGAAGGGTGTCCGCCATTACTGAAGCAGTCCACCACTACCGAGGCAGTCCACCATTACCAAGGCATTCCGCCATTACTGAGGCAGACTGCCATTACTGAGGCAGTTCTAACTATACCTCTAAAAACAAAACTGCAAGTTCACATAGCACTGGGGCAGAGCCCACGGCTGCTCGGCAATGCCTCTGCTGGCAGACTGTGACTAGTCTATCTCCTCGCTGGGCAGGGCCGCTCTGAAAAAAGGCAGCAGCACCTCAGGAACTTATAAATAAAGCCCCACCGTTCCAGGACAGAGCACCTGGGGGAAAAAAAGGCAGTTATGAGTTCCACTGCAGCAGACTCAAATGTACCTGCCCAGCAGCTCTGAACGGAACAATGGAGCTCCCAGCACAGCACCTGAGCTCCTAAAAGGGACAGACTGTCTCCTCGAGCAGCTCCCTGACTCCCGTATATCCAAAGAGACACCTCATAAAGGAGAGCTCAGGCTGACATCTGGCGGGTATCCTTCTGGGACAAAGAAAACAGAAGAAGAAACTGGCAGCAACCCTTACTGTTCTGCTGCCGCCACAGGTGATCCCCAGGCAAGCAGGGTCTGGAGTGGACCTTCAGCAGTCCTACAGGAGAGAGGCCTAACTGTCAGAAGGAAAACGAAAAAACAGAAAGAAACGACTTCAACATCAACAAAAAGGACATCCACTCAAAGACCCCATCCGAAACTCACCAACTACAAAGACCACAGGTAGATAAATCCACAAAGATGGGAAGAATTCAGCACAAAAAGGATGAAAACACCCAAAACCAGAACGCC
Source organism: Alouatta palliata (assembly GCA_004027835.1). NCBI lineage: Eukaryota > Metazoa > Chordata > Mammalia > Primates > Atelidae > Alouatta > Alouatta palliata. Next base: position 16,399 of record PVKV010002808.1, on the reverse strand, counting down.
TCTCCTCCTACAAGGGATGAAAACTCCTCACTAGCAAAGGAACAAGGCTGGATGGAGAATGAGTCTGATGAATTGACAGAAACAGGCTTCAGGAAGTAGGTAATAACAAACTTCTGTGAGCTAAAAGAACATGTCCTAACACAATGCAAAGAAACTAAGAACCTTGAAAAAAGGTTTGATGAAATGCTCACAAGAATAAACAGCTTAGAGAATATAAATGAATTGATGGAGCTGAAAAACACAACATGGGAACTTCACAAAGCATACACAAGTTTCAATAGCCGAATCGACCAAGCAGAAGAAAGGATATCAGAGACTGAAGATCAACTCAATGAAATCAAACAACAAAGCAAGATTAGATAAAAAAAAAAAAAAAAAAAGAGTAAAAAGAAATGAACAAAGCCTCCAAGAAATATGGTATTATGTGAAAAGAGCTAATGTACATTTGATAGGTGTACCTGAATGTGATGGAGACAATGAATCCAAGCTGGAAAACACTCTTTAGGATATTATCCAGGAGAACTCCCCCAACCTAGCAAGGCAGGCCAACATTCAAGTCCATGAAATACAGAGAACACCACAAAGATATTCCTCAAGGAGAGCAACCCCAAGGAACATAATCATCAGATTCACCAGGATGAAATGAAGGAAAAAATGCTAAGGGTAGCCAGAGAGAAAGGTCGGGTTACCCACAAAGGGAAGCCCATCAGACTCACAGCAGATCTCTCGGAGAAACCCTACAAGACAGAAGAGAGTGGGGGCCAATATTCAACATCCTTAAAGAAAAGAACTTTCAACCCAGAATTTCATATCTAGCCAAACTAAGCTTCATAAGCGAAGGAGAAATAAAATCCTTCAGGGACAAGAAATTGTGCAGAGATTTCATTACCACCAGGCCTGCCTTACAAGAGCTCCTGAAAGAAACACTATAACACAGAAAGGAACAACCAGTACCAGCCACTCCAAAAATGTACCAAATGGTAAAGAGCATCGACACAATGAAGAAACTGCATCAACTAATGGGCAAAACAACCAGCTAGCAACAAAACGGCAGGATCAAATTCACACATAACAATATTAACCCCAAATGCAAATGGGCTAAATGCCCCAATCAAAAGACACAGACTGGCAAATTGGATAAAAAGTCAAAACCTGTCAGTGTGCTATATCCAGGAAATCCATCATCTCATGTGCAAGGATACACATAGGCTCAAAATAAAGGGATGGAGGACGATTCACCAAGAAAATGGAGGAAAAAAAAAAAAAGCAAGAGTTGCAATCCTAGTCTCTGATAAAACAGACTTTAAACCAACAAAGATCAAAAGAGACAAAGAAGGGCATTACATAATGGTAAAAGGATCAATGCAACAAGAAAAGCTAACAATCCTAAACATGTACGTACTCAATACAGGAGGGCCCAGATACATAAAGCAAGTTCTTAACAACCTACAAAGACACATAGACTCCCACACAATAACAGTGGGAGACTTTAACACTCCACTGTCAATATAAGACAAATCAACGAGACAGAAAATTAAGGATATCCAGGACTTGAACTCAGATTTGGACCAAGCAAACCTAATAGACATTTACAGAACTCTCCACCCCAAATCCACAGAATATACATTCTTCTCAGTACCACATCACACCTACTCCAAAATTGACCACATAATTGGAAGAAAATCACTCCTCAGCAAATGCGAAGAACGGAAATCATAACAAACAGTCTCTCGGAACACAGTGCAATCAAATTAGAACTCAGGATTAAGAAATTCACTCAGAACCACACAACTTCATGGAAAGTGAACAACCGGCTCTTGAATGTTGACTGGATAAACAATGAAATGAAGGCAGAAATAAAGATGTTCTTTGAAACCAATGAGAACAAAGACACAATGTACCAGAATCTTTGGGACACATTTAAAGCAGTGTCTGGAGGAAAATTTATAGCAATAAATGCCCACATGAGAAGGAAAGAAAGATCTAAAATCGACACCCTATCATCAAAATTGAAAGAGCTAGAGAAGCAAGATCAAAAAACCTCAGAAGCTAGCAGAAGACAAGTAATTAAGATCAGAGCAGAACTGAAGGAGACAGAGACGCAAAAAATCCTTCAAAAAATTAATAAATCCAGGAGCTGGTTTTTTGAAAAGATCAACAAAATAGACCATTAGCCAGACTAATAAAAAAGAAAAGAGAGTAGAATCAAATAGATGCAATAAAATACAAACTACCATCAGAGATTACTAAAAACAACTCTATGCACACAAACCAGTAAACCTGGAGGAAAGGGATAAATTCCTGGACACTTGCATCCTTCCAAGCCTAAACCAGGAAGAAGTCGAAACCTTGAAGAGACCAATAACAAGGGCTGAAGTTGAGGCAGCAATTAATAGCCTACCAACCAAAAAAACCCCAGGTCCAGATGGGTTCACAGCTGAATTCTACCAGACATACAAGAGGAGCTGGTACCACTTCTTCTGAAACTATTCCAAACAATCCAAAAAAGGGAATCCTCCCCAAATCATTTTATGAGACCAACATCATCCTGATACCAAAACCCAGCAGAGACTCAACAAGAAAAGAAAACTTCAGGCCATATCCATGATAAACACAGATGCAAAAATCTTCAGTAAAATACTCGCAAACCGATTGCAACAGCACATCAAAAAGCTTATACATCATGATCAAATAGGCTTCATCTCAGGGATGCAAGGCTGGTTCAACATATACAAGTCTATAAACGTAATTCCACATAAACAGAACCAAAGACAAAAACTACATTATCTCAATAGAGGCAAAGAAGGCCTCTGACAAAATTCAACAAGCCTTTATGCTAAAAACTCTCAATAAACTAGATTATCGACAGAACGTATCTCAAAATAATAAAAACTATTTACGACAAACCCACAGCCAATATCATACTGAATGGGCAAAAACTGGAAGCATTCTCTTTGAAATCTGGCACAAGACAAGGATGCCCTCTCTCACCACTCCTATTCAATATAGTATTGGAAGTTCTCGCCAGAGCAATCGGGCAAGAAAAAGAAATAAAGCGTATTCAGTTAGGAAAAGAGGAAGACAAATTGTCTCTATTTGCAGATGACATGACTGTATATTTAGAAGACACCATCATCTCAGCCCAAAATCTCCTGAAACTGATAAGCAACTTCAGCAAAGTCTCAGGATACAAAATCAATGTGCAGAAATCACAAGCATTCCTATACACCAATAAAAGACTTAAAGAGAGCCAAATCAAAAGTGAACTCCCATTCACAATTGCTACAAAGAGAATAAAATACCTAGGAATACAACAAACAATGTAAAGGACCTCTTCAAGGAGAACTACAAACCACTGCTCAAGGAAATAAGAGAGGACACAAACAGATGGAGAAACATTCCATGCTCATGGTTAGGAAGAAGCAATATCGTGAAAATGGCCATACTGCCCAAAGTAATTTATAGATTCAATGCTATCCCAATCAAGCTACCAATGACCTTCTTCACAGATCTGGAAAAAAAACACTTTGAACTTCATATGGAACCAAAAGAGAGCCCACATAGCCAAAACAATCCTAAGCAAAAAGAACAAAGCTGGAGGCATCATGCTGCCTGACTTCAAACTATACTACAAGGCCACAGTAACCAAAACAGCATGGTACTGGTACCAAAACAGAGACATAGACCAATGGAACAGAACAGAGGCCTCAGAAGCAAAACCACACATCTACAATCACCTGATCTTCAACAAACCTGACAAAAACAAGCAATGGGGAAAGGATTCCCTGTTTAATCAATGGTGTTGGGAAAACTGGCTAGCATTGTGCAGAAAGCAGAAACTGGATCTCTTCCTGACACCTTACACTAAAATTAACTCCAGATGGATTAAAAATCTAAACATAAGACCTAACACCATAAAAACCATAGAAGAAAACCTAGGCAAAACCATTCAGGACACAGGCATAGGTAAGGACTTCACGGCTAAAACACCAAAAGCAATGGCAACAAAAGCCAAAATAGACAAATGGGATCTAATTAAAGTCCAGAGCTTCTGCACAGCAAAAGACACAATCATTAGAGCAAACTGGCAACCAACAGAATGGGAAAGAATGTTTGCAATCTACCCATGTGACAAAGGGCTAATATCCACAATCTACAAAGAACTAAAAGAGATTTACAAGAAAAAAACAAACCCATTCAAAAGCGGGCAAAGCATATGAACAGACACTTTTCAAAAGAAGACATCTATGAGACCATAGATGCAAATCAAAACCACATTGAGATACCATCTCATACCAGTTAGAATGGCAATCATTAAAAAGTCAGGAGACAACAGAAGCTGGAGAGGATGTGGAGAAATAGGAATACTTTTACATTGTTGGGAGTGTAAATTAGTGCAACCATTGTTGAAGACAGTGTGGCGATTCCTCAAGGACCTAGAAACAGAAATACCACTTGACCCATCAATCCGATTACTTGGTATATACCCAAAGAATTATAAATTATTCTATTACAAAGACATGCACATGTATGTTCATAGCGGCACTGTTTACAACAACAAAGACTTGGAACCAACCCCAATGTCCATCAACGATAGACTAGATAAAGAGAATGTGGCACATATACACCATGGAATACTATGCAGCCATAAAAAATGATGAGTTCTTGTCCTTCATGGGAGCATGGATGAATCTGGAAACCATCATTCTCAGCAAACTGACATAAGAACAGAAAACCAAACACTGCATGTTCTCACTCATAAGCAGGTGTTGAATAATGAGAACATGTGGACACAGGAAGGGGAATATCACGCACTGAGGATAGTTGTAGGGGACAGGGGAGGGATAATATGGGAAGAGAAATACCAGATATAGGTGATGGGGGGATGAAGGCAGCAAACCACCTTGCCAGGTATGTACCTATGCAACAATCCTGCATGACCTGCACATGTACTCCAGAACCTAAAGTACAATAAAAAAAATATTAAAAATAAAAATACATAGAACAGTCTGAAGAAGTGAATATTTATGAAATACTATGACATGCCTAAAATTTCCTAAGTACTTTCTATGAAATAATGCTATGTGTTTAGAAAAGCACGGAGAGAGCAGCTGTTGTTGAGCTGAAACTATTACTATAAAAACCGAGTCACTGTTACTTTGAAAAACAAAGTGAAAAATTGTTCTAGTACTGAACTGTTCTACTGTGTTTTACAACTTTTCACTCTCACAAGGCAAACAAAATCCAAAGGTATTTTACATAATTAGAAAAGCAAATTATTCATGCTTTCAACACAATCGACTAGCCTCATAACCATTTCTATTGAATACTCCACCTAAAGGATATTTTTCAATGCTTTCAGATGTTTTGAACAGGAAAAGCATTACAAAATACAATCAGCAATTCCATCTTTAACACTCATGCTGCTAAATCTGAATCTTCATGTCCATCTTGACATTTGTCATGACTTTAAATCCTAGGTCACAAGCCACAAGGGACTTGCTGCCATACTGAGGGCAGAAACTGAAATATTACAGCAATAGGGTCGCTACTGCTGTTTACACAGAATCCAGCTAATTAATTCTTTTAACAAGAGTTTGTTGGTGATGGCGGTGGTATTGAAAATGTATTATTTGACAGGCATAGTTATAAGGCAGTCTTCTCAAATTAGACATCTAAGAGACATTTCAAACTCAACACATTCAAAAAACAAACTTACCTTTCTACTTCCAACCTACCCCTAACCTGACACCAACCTCCTGTAGGCTTTCTGTTCTCAATCGACAGCAACTCCATCCTTCTAGTTACTCTGGCCAAGAAGCTTAGAGTCATGCCACTCCTCTCTTTCTCTCCTTCCTCAAACATACACATACTCCCTTTAAAACTACAGTCAGCAAATTCCTTTGGCTCTACCTTCAAATTATATCCAGAAATCATCTATTTCTCACCACCTCCACTGCCACTACCCAGTCCTAGCCACTATCATCTCTTACTTGGATTATTTTAAAAGCATCCTTAACTAGCCTTCTTGTTTCTTTACTTGCTCTCCTGTGGTCTGCTTTCCAAAAAGTAGCCAGAGTGATCCTTTTAATTTAGTTCCTGTCATTCCTCTGATCAAAACCCTCCAATGACCCTCATTTCACTCAGAATAAAAGCCAAATGACCTTCAAAAGCATTACACACCTGGTACTACAAACTACCCCACCTCACTACTCTCCTGACCCCACTTTACCTCACCTCTGTAACCTACTTTCTACAATTATTCCATTTGTTCACTCAACTCCATTTACAAGGATCTCCTTGCTTTCCCTCAAACAAGCCTGGTGTATTTGCTCTGATATTCCAACACAACCAACATTTCTCCCAGATAACTGCTTGGCTACCATCCTTAGTCTCCTATTCATACCTTTGCTCAAATCTCATCATCTTGAGAGACCTATCGGGCTCACCCTATTTAATACTGCTTCCCACCACCACCAAATTCCAATTCCCCCTTTATTCAGCTCTACTCTTCCTTAACAGAGCACTTATTTACTAATATATAATTTATTTTTGTATTATATTAACTGTTTACTGTCTTTCGCTAGAATATACCATTGTCAAAGGCAAAGATTTTTGTTTTTTTCACTGATGTAACCCAAGCACCTAGAAGTACATCTGGTATAGAGCAGACAGTTGAATATTTGCTGCATAAATAAATTCCAAGATGAGTAAATTAAAAGTTTCTGAAACTCCAGGAGCCACCCAGTAACCCATAGCCTGATCAGGACTATGCCATTGAGAGAACACAGTAAGTGCACTGATGGGTTTCTTTCAACTAACTCACCAGTACACATGAAATTTTGAAGGTTTATGATATAATGAGACACCAAAAGATAATTTTTAAAAGAAGGAAGAGTAAAATGTTGAGACTTCCTCTCCAAATTTCCCATTTATGCAAGAAAAAGAACACAGACTAGATAATGATTTGAAGAAATTACTATTGACATTTTTAAGAGTTTGAGGATGGTGATGTGGTCACAAAGGTGTCCTTGCAGTAGCACATACTGAAATATTTACATATTAAATGAAGTAATTGTCTGGGATTTGTTTCATATGATCTAATGTAGAATTGAAAGGCATAGAGGCATAGAGGAAATAAGATTGCTCCTTATTTGGTAATTGCTAAAGTTGGCAAAAGGTCACAGGAATATTTATATTAGTCTCCCTGGTTTTGTATATGCTTCAAATTTGCCAAAATAAAAAGAATAAAAAAGCCAAGTAAGGCCAGACACGGTGGCTCATGCCTGTAATCTCAGCACTTTGGGACACTGAGGCAGGTGGATCACTTGAGATTAAGAGTTCGAGACTAACCTGGCCAACATGGTGAAATCCTGTTTCTACCAAAAATACAAAAATTAGCCGGGCATGGTGGCAGGTGCCTGTAATCTCAGCTACTTGGGAGGCTGAGGCAGGAGAATCACTTGAACCTGGTAGGCAGAGGCTGCAGTGAGCAGAGATTGCGCCACTGCACTCCAGCCTGGGCAACAAGAGTGAAACACCGTATGCAAAAAAAAAAAACAAAAAAAAACAAAAAGCCAAGTAATAATAGCATGGGAAGAAGTTAATTGAACAAAAAAGGAAAGAAAGAAAGAAAGAGAGAGAGAGAAAGAGAGAAAGGAAAAAAGAGAAAGAAAGAAAGAAAGAAAGAAAGAAAGAAAGAAAGAAAGAAAGAAAGAAAGAAAGAAAAAGAAAGAAAGAAAAAAGAAAGAAAGAAAGAAAGAGAAAGAAAGAGAAAGAAAGAAAGAAAAAAACAAACAAGCATACATTCCCTTTAGAATCAAGCACATCGTATGGCATCTAAATAAAATAAATCATGAAAGAATAAAGTACATGTCACAACTGAAGAACAGTTTCTAGGCTGGGTGCAGTGGCTCACGCTTGTAATCCCAGCCCCTTGGGGGGCTTAGGTGGGCAGATAACCTGAGGTCAGGAGTTCAAGACCAATCTGACCAACATGGTGAAACACCATCTCTACTAAAAAATGCAAAAATTTAGTTGGGTGTGGTGGTGGGTACTGGTAATCCGAGCTACGTGGGAGGCTGAGGCAGGAGAATCGCTTGAACCTAGGAGGCAGAGGTTGCAGTGAGCCGAGATCGCGCTATTGCACTCCAGCCTGGGCAACAGAGCAAGATTCCGTCTAAAAAAAACAAAACCATTTCTACACTGGATGTGGTGACTCAAACCTGTCATTCCAATACTTTGGGAGCCGTGGCAGGATTACTGCTTGAGGCCAAGAGTTCAAGATCAGTCTGAGCAACAGAGTGAGACTCTGTCTCGACAAAAAAAGAAAAATTAGAACTAAAATTTAAAAAGTATAGTTTCTATAAACTACCATAATGATAGGAACAGACTAAAACAAAAAATTAATGACCAAAGTGAACACCTCTTTCTGAATGAAAAAAAGTGACATGCTAAATGACGGCCCTAGTGGTTGCTACTGCAGGGACAAGAAAAGAAACTTGTTTAAACAGGCAAAGCCACAGTGATTTCAGATGTGGATAACTGGAACCAGATGGGGACACACTGAAAAAATTTTTCATCTTTTTTCGAGATAAAAGACACTGTACTTTATCCTATAAAGGTCATTTATATAAATGCAAAATATCAACAGAGACAAGAGAACATAACTAAAATTGCATGCATCAAATTATATTGCAGCATAATTATTAGAAAAAGAAGGTTCAATGTGACTAGAAAACAAATATAGTAGGCAACAAACATGATCTCAAGCCCAGAAATGTCAAGTAAACAAAAAGCACAGAAAATTTAAACTTTAAAAGTATTAAAGTAGCAAAAACCAAACATAACAAAATTTGAAACCTTCAAAATATAATTTGTGCCACCTCTGAAGCAGTTTCAACAATCTCCCTAGCTGATTAAATCTACTCTAGTAAAATACAGGTTTATGGCAAAAATATCTGTATATACATGTTTTCTGGGAGCCATCCATCTAACTCATATACAGGTTTCTTTTCCTTTTTTTTTTTTTTTTCAAGACAGGGTTTCATCATGTTGGTCAGGCTGGTCTTGAACTCCCGACCTCAGATGATCCACCTGCCTTGGCCTCCAAAGTGCTTGGATTACAGGTGTGAGCCACCACACCCAGCCCAGATTTATTTTTAATTTTTAGATCACATTCAAATAGTAGATAGTAATCTAATGGATTGATACAAGTACAAAAAGGTATAAAATTTTACTGTCAAGCACAGAAACTGTTATGCCAGCTTACTTTGCTAATTTACCAAAGAGTAAGATACATGTGTTTCACATTTTAGGAATACCAGATTGTTAGCTAACACCTACACAAGAACTTGTATAGAGCCTTTCGTAGTTCATAAGCGTGATAATTGGGTTTTCACACACGTATTAGATGTGCCTCCCTCAAACCCTGCTACAGCATTGGCACCTTATCCATCTAACACGGGGAAAAAAAAAGACATCTCAGGTACCTATTTTAGCTTATTTGATTTTTACTTCCCTCTTACTCTAACTTGTTACAAAAATCTCAAATCTTAATGAAAATAATGTATATGACTACTTTAATATTTATTCTCTTTAAAGAAATACCTGGATTTAAAACCATAAACCTCATATTCATTTCCTATGAATAATCACGACTACAGAGAACCTAACGAAGTATTTTTTCAGAATCAATAATTCTAAGAATAGCTGTTACCTCTTCATGGATTTTTCAATTTTCCCTCAACCAGCCTCACTGTTATTTCCCTGAAGCATTGTGCCAAACCACATTATGAGGGAGGGGAGACAAGAACCATCAACACTGATTTTGGAGTCATGGAAACCCAGAATAAAATTTGCCCTATTTAAGATTTTCAAAAGACCATTAGAGATATTGAATTGGCTCTCGCAATCATGAAGGAATGCACTATTAAGGAAATAATGAAAAAACAAGTGATCTTTTAAAACAGAATGTTTTGGAATTGAAAATGTATGGGCCGGGCATCACGCTTGTAATCCCAGCACTTTGGGAGGCTGAAGTGGGAAGATCATGTGCCGTCAGGAATTCAAGACCAGCCTGGCCAACATGGTGAAATCCTGTCTCTACTAAAAATACAAAAATTAGCCAGGTGTGGTGGTATACGCCTGTAATACCAGCTGCTCCGGAGGCTGATGCAGAATTGTTTGAATCCAGGAGGCAGAGGTTGCAGTGAGCCTGAGATCGCACCACTGCACTCCAGCCTGGGCAACAGAACGAGACCCTGTCTTAAAAAAAAAGTCTGAATAAAACTGCCTCCACTAAAATATATGACTCAAGACCCTATTGGTCAAGTGGGTAAATTAACATAAAATTCAGGTCTGGTATGTCCATAATTTTCATTTGCCATAATTTTAAGTGTTTCTATTGAAGGAATTGAATTTTAAAATTTTCCTCAGTGATATAACTTTTAAATATTACTTTATATCAATTCCCTGGTACAGTGGAATACACCCTGTTGCTGATGAGAAAATCCTGATTTGATTACTACAAATATTTTCATTTTGGAAAGACTTATTTTCATGTAACCTCAAGAATCATCTTAAATCAAATAAATCAAAATACTAACCCAGAATCCAAAGAGCTTAAAAATTCACCTATTCTCAATTTACTCTCATTAAGTCAACTCCCTGAATTTAGGGATTATTTACTGTACATCTTTCTCACTCTAAAAGCCAAAAGTAATACCACAAATCTGCAAAGTCATTGTGAGGCTGGTTTTGTACAGTAAATAACTCCAAAATGAACTAGACAATAACGTATTACCTCAAAAAATTCCTGATAGCCTTTCTCTGTATATTATAAGCAAGATCTAAACCACATACACCATGGATTTGGACAATGGGATCATTACAGCATGAATATTTAAAAATCAAGAAAAGTAAAAATTATTTAGAAGAACTATTCAATCACTGTTACAGTCTCCAAATCTAATCAACTTAGAACAGTGTTAAGTCATAATAAGCATCTTTATTTCAAAAAAGGTTTCTAGCTGATCATGATACATATACCCAACTACTTTAAATATGCCATTTTAAAGAACTATGCTATGTAATCTCCTTACCTAATTTAATTCATACAACATTCATACAACCAATAATTATTTGGTCCATTTTCTGTAATAGGAACCATGGTTGACTCTGAAAAAAACATTCATATAAAATGGGGTGCCAGCTACATGCCCAGAACTCCAAGAATGTGTACATATTAAACACAGACCACAACAGATTTTTTTAAAAACGAGATCAGATGTATTGTGCTAAGCTTAAGAAATAGAGAATCAAGGGCCGGGCACAGTGGCTCATGCCTGTAATCCCAACACTTTGGAAGGCTGAGGTGGGCGGATCACCTGAGGTCAGCAGTTTGAGACTAGCCTGACCAACATGGAGGAATCCCATCTCTATTTAAAAAAAAGAAAAAAAAAAGAAACACAGAATAAAGCAGTGTGACAGAGGGGTTGTGAATGAGCAAAATTAAGGAAACAAATTCTATGGTTTTCCAAGTATATTACATGGAAACTTGGTGGCTCCTTTCACCAGAAGGATCTAAATGCATCTTTCACTGACCATCATGAGTATCAGGCAGTCTATCAGTTTGGAACTAAACCTACTTCTTAGAATTCAAGCCCTTTGGAATATTGGCAAGAGAGGCCATTAAAGCCTATTTTGACCTTGACAGACACTCTTGAGTTTAATCCTGGCTCTGCTATTTATGAGCCTTATGACCTTAGGTGTGTAAATCTCTAAACCTGAATTTCATTAAGTTTAAAACAGGAAAAATAGTATATACCATAGAGTTGTTAAGAAATAATAAAAGATATAATTCATATGTAAAGCACTGGGCACGGTGCCTGGCACATTTTAAAAAGCTAAGTAAATATTAACGTAAATATTTTCTGTGCTTATGGTTCTCTTTTATGATATTAGGACTCCCAGATCAGTCATTCCTGTGGCTTCAAGAAATATCACCACCTTTCATTTTTCTTAAATCAAAAATTTAATATGACCCACATCTATCATTTTTAGAAAACATCTCAAATTCTACATTATGCTAAGACTAATATCGAGCTGGCGGAGACCTTCCACTATAAAAATGAGCAGAAAACAAACTTCACGTCCAAAAAACCACCATAATTCAAATTATGGCTACTAGCTAATCAATGAATGCAAATTTCTTCTGAAACAGATTTACTATAAAATACAGGAAAACATGTTTATAAAATTTCTAATTGATGTCCTCAGGAAAATCGAAGAGAAGATTACAAACAAGAAACTAGAGCAGGAAGTTATGATGAAGAAATAATCTAAGACAGGAGAAACTGCAGAGAAAACAAAACACGAAAACAACAACAGAACTGGCCAGCAGATTAGATACTTCAGTAACTGGAAAAAATTTTTTTAAAAGATTAAAAATTCAAAAACTTTTCCCAGAAAAAATAAAAGGATTAAGAAATATAAATACTGAGGAAAGAGAAATATGGAGATCATATCTGAAAGAGGCAATCTAAATAAAATAATTCCACAAGAAGAAAATAAAAAGAACTATACTAAGAATAATACCAAAACTTTTGGTGTTTTAGTCATGAAGTCCTTGCCCATGCCTATGTCCTGAACGGTTTTGCCTAGGTTTTCTTCTAGGATTTTTATGATGTTAGGTCTTATGCTTAAATCTGTAATCCATCTGGAGTTAATTTTTATATAAGGTGTTTAAGGAAGGGATCCAGTTTCAGCTTTCTGCATATGGCTAGCCAGTTTTCCCAGCACCATTTATCAAATAGGGAATCCTTTCTCCATTGCTTGTTTTTGTCAGGTTTGCCAAAGATTAGATGATTGTAGATGTGTGGCATTATTTCTGAAGCCTCTGTTCTGTTCCATTGGTCTATATCTCTGTTTTGGTACCAGTACCATGCTGTTTTGATTACTGTAGCCTTGTAGTATAGTTTGAAGTCAGGTAGCGTGATGCCTCTGGCTTTGCTTTTTATTTTATTTTATTTTATTTTATTTTTTTGCTTAGGATTGTCTTGGCTATGCAGGCTCTTTTTTGGTTCCATATGAATTTAAAGGTGGTTTTTTCCAATTCTGTGAAGAAAGTCAATGGTAGCTTGATGGGGATAGCACTGAATCTATAAATTACAAAAGCAATGGCAACAAAAGCCAAAATAGACAAATGGGATCAATTAAAGAGCTTCTGCATAGCAAAAGAAACTATCATTAGAGTGAACCAGCAACCAACAGAATGGGAAAAATGTTTGCAATCTACCCATCTGACAAAAGGCTAATATCCAGAATCTACAAAGAGCTTAAACAAATTTACAAGAAAAAAACAACCCCATCAAAAAGTGGGCAAAGGATATGAACAGACACTTCTCAAAAGAAGACATTTACACAGCCAACAAACATATGAAAAAAAGCTCATCATCACTGGTCATTAGATAAATGCAAATAAAAACCACACTGAGATACCATCTCACGCCGGTTAGAATGGTGATCATTAAAAAAATCAGGAGACAACAGATGCTGGAGAGGATGTGGAGGAACAGGAACACTTTTACACTGTTGGTGGGAGTGTCAATTAGTTCAACCATTAGAAGACAGTGTGGCAATTCCTCAAGGATCTAGAACTAGAAATACCATTTGACCTAGCAATCCCACTACTGGGTATATACCCAAAGGATTATAAATCATTCTATTATAAAGACACATGCACACATGTTTATTGCGGCACTGTTCACAATAGCAAAGACTTGGAACTAACCCAAATGCCCATCGATGATACACCGGATAAAGAAAATGTGGCACATATACACCATGGAATACTATGCAGTCATAAAAAAGGATGAGTTCATGTCCTTTGCAGGGACATGGATGAAGCTGGAAACCATCCTTCTCAGCAAATTGACACAAGAACAGAAAACCGAACACTGCGTGTTTTCACTCATAAGTGGGTGCTGAACAATGAGAACACATGGACACAGGGAGGGGAACATCACCCACTGGGGCCTGTCAGGGGGTGGGGGGCTAGGGGAGGGATAGCAGGGGGTAGGGTAGGATAGGGGAAGGATAGCATTAGGAGAAGTACCTAACGTAGATGAATGATGGGGTGATAGATGCAGCAAACCACTATGGCACATGTATACTGAGGTAACAAATCTGCATGTTCTGCACTTGTACCCCAGAACTTAAAGTATAATTTAAAAAAAAGAATAATACCAAAACTTATTATGATAATAAAAAGAATTCTTACAATGTACCAGGAGTTATTCTTAGGACTTTACATATAAATTTTTTCATTCTATCTTCAAGTAAGTCTACTATTATCTCCATTTTACAGATGAGTAAAATAAGGCATAGAAAAACTAAGAACCCTGGCCGGGTGCAGTGGCTCATGCCTGTAATCCCAGCACTTTGAGAGGCAAAGGCAAGCAGATTACAAGGTCAGGAGTTTGAGCCAGCCTGGCCAGCATGGTGAAACCCCATCTCTACTAAAAATACAAAAAATTAGCCAGGCATGGTAGTGCGTGCCTGTAATCCCAGCTACTCAGGAGGCTGAGGCAGAAGAACCACTTGAATCCAGGAGGTGGAAGCTGCAGTGAGCTGAGATCACACCACTGCACTCCAGCCTGGGCGATACAGTGAGACTGTGTTTCAAAAAGAAAAAAGATAAATTAAGAACCCTAACCAAAGTCATGAGTATCATAACAGGAACTGGAAATCAAGCAATCTGGCTCCTCAGTCTTAAACATATTACATCTCCTCAAAAAAATACTAGAAGGAAATTTTTCTAAACTGAAGAAAAATCTGAATCAGAACATGTACAGAGTTTGAGTATATAGGAAAAAATTAATTAAAACATGCCAATATCTAAACATAGCCTAGTAAAAACATTTTTTAATCCCTACAGAAAAACAAGAAGTCAAAAAAGATTATCTACAAAGAGGAAAAAAGGAGAAATAGGAAGGGGTAAGGAGAATCAAGTTAATCTCAGACTTACCCTTTCCTCTGGAAAACTAAAAGCCAGATTATAATGGATCAACCCTTAAACTTGTTTAATTTAAACTTTCCCATGGAAAAACTTAAATATCAAAATCTGAGAATACCATACCTGCACATGTACATAATCAAATCATACTTTTCTTAGCTACCTATGAATAGAATACAGACTCCCCCAACCCTGAAATGTAAATCAATCATCTTACTATTAGACATTTCTAAAAATTTTTGAAAATATATTTCTTAAGAAGATAGGAGATAATCAATACCATTTTTATTAAGCAAATCTGCCAGATAGAAAACATACTAATTCAGTAATTTTCTTTTAGACCAGCTGTATCTCATTACCCTCCTCCAAAGAACAGTGACAGAAACCTATTTATGATAAAATATCAATAAAACAGGTATGTAAGAATAAAATTATGATATATACAGAACTTACAAAGAATACTACTAAATTTTACTGAAGCACATAAAACCTCCAACAGAGACGCATAATTTTTCAGGATAGCAGAACTCAGAAAACAAACCATATAAATGGCTACCCATATCAGTCTAACTTTAAGAAAATGAAGCAACTATGATGTATCATAATTTCTAAAGATGACCCGAAAATAGAAGGAAAATAATTAAATACTTGCCCAAAAGGTGCCAAATAATTTTTTCATGTGCATACCATGAATTCATTCATTCAAACACTAACTGGAAGTCTACTATGTACTTAATACAACAAGCAGAGAATTTAGAGATGAATCAAACCTGTGGGTTCCTCAGGCCCCTAAAATCTACAACAATGGAGAGTGTCCCTGCAGCTTCTCAAATCACCATATACATCTTGTAGATTATTTGATCTCTTTAAAAGTAAAGGAAAACAAAACTTTCAGCACTTCCAAACAATTCTTCCCAACTCCCCCAAAATAAAGTTTAGTCTCTTAAAGCAAACCAGTTGTCCTAGTTCCTGATCTTGACTACAAAATAAAAATGAGAATATCTCAAAACATAAGAATTAAAGAAATAGCACTAGTTGCATGTGTTAAGTCCACAAATGAAAGTATCCATCTGACAGCATGGTGCTTCACGCCTATAATCCCAGCACTTTGGAAGGCCAAGGCAGGCAGATCACTTGAGCACAAGAGATAAAAACCAGCAACATGGCAAAACCCATCTCTATAAAAAATACAGGCCGGGCGCGGTGGCTCACGCCTGTAATCCCAGCACTTTGGGAGGCCGAGGCGGGTGGATCACGAGGTCAAGAGATCGAGACCATCCTGGTCAACATGGTGAAACCCCGTCTCTACTAAAAATACAAAAATTAGCTGGGCATGGTGGCACGTGCCTGTAGTCCCAGCTACTCGGGAGGCTGAGGCAGGAG